>CADDIJ020001340.1:1552-45604 GCA_902809745.2 Tetradesmus lagerheimii | reverse complement strand
GCAGCAGCAGCAGCAGCAGGCAGCGGCAGCATGAAACACGCGTCAGTGCAGCATGAGAACCCGCAGCTCGCTGCCCACACATGCAATTTTTCCACAAGCACAAACTCTCACCAACTGCACCGACAGCATTGCACACTGCTGATTGCCGCGCACATAAGAGCACGCCTGCACACAATGCTGCTCGCAAAAAAAGCAGTCATGGTGTTGAGAGACACCATTTCCAGTCCCAACGTGCAGCCCTCGTCAGCAGGACTAGCTGCACCTGCCGCCCCCTGCAGCTGCCCATCATTTGTTGGACACATCTTTATACAACAAACGCCGCTCTCTGTTCCAACCAACACGCATGTGCCTCCTTTCCCACCCTGCCCCACCTTGAAGCTTTTCATCCTGTTGAGCTCTGCAGCAGCACGATCCAGGCAGCCCTCATCCACGATGCCACACAAGGACAGACACCCAAGGACAGACACAGACACATACAGACAGACACCCAAGGACAGGCACAGACACTTAAGGACAGACTCTCACCAACTGCACCGCCAGCCACTGCATACAATACTGCCCCGCAACAAAGGTAGTTGGGTTGTTGACAAACAGCACTTCCATTGCCAAAAGTCCAGTCATTGTCAGCAGGGCTGTACGCTGAGCCTTCTTACAGCTGTACTCTGCCGCACCCTGTAGCGGTCCATCATACGTTGGACGCATCTTTACACACCTAACGCCGCTTCGTGTTTCAACACAAACGCATGTGCGTCCTTCACTACCTGCGCCACCTACCTTGAAGCTGTTCATCCTGTTGAGCTCCGCAGCAGCGCGAGCCAGGCAGCCCTCATCCACGATGCCGTCCAGCACCTCCAAGTGGTGCGGCTGCACGCCTCGTTACTGCTGTACTCTGCCGCAGCCTGAAGCTACATCACTCGTTTCAACACATTCTTACGTAACAAACGCCTGTCTCAAACATAAGCACAGACTCTCACCAACTGCAGCGACAGCACTCCACCCTGCTCATTCATTGGACATTTTTACACAGACGCCGCTGTTTTTATCCACACCAGCACATACGTGCATCCTTCACCGCCCTGCCCCGCCTTAAAGCTGTTCATGCGGTTGAGCTCAGCAGCAGCGCGAGCCAGGCAGCCCTCGTCCACAATGCCGTCAGGCACCTCCAGATGGTGCGGCTGCACGAAGCCCAGCCCCGCCCACACATGCACTTCTATCACAGGCACAGACACTCACCACCAACAACAGCACTGCACACTGCTGATGGCCGCGCACATCAGAGCACACCTGCACACAACGCTGCCCCCTGACCAACCAAGCTAGTGATGTTGAGAGACAGAACCATGTTCAAAATCCAGTCCGCGTCACCAGGGCTATATGCCGAGCCCTGTTACAGCTGTACCCTGCCCCACCTTGAAGCTGCCCATCACCAATCAGCACACATTGATACACCACAATCAGCGCTTCCTGCTCCAATCAACACGCATGTGCGTCCTTCAGTACCCTGCCCCACCTTGAAGCTGTTCATGCGGTTGAGCTCAGCAGCAGCGCGAGCCAGGCAGCCCTCGTCCACAATGCCGTCAGGCACCTCCAGATGGTGCGGCTGCACGAAGCCCAGCCCCGCCCACACATGCACTTCTATCACAGGCACAGACACTCACCACCAACAACAGCACTGCACACTGCTGATGGCCGCGCACATCAGAGCACACCTGCACACAACGCTGCCCCCTGACCAACCAAGCTAGTGATGTTGAGAGACAGAACCATGTTCAAAATCCAGTCCGCGTCACCAGGGCTATATGCCGAGCCCTGTTACAGCTGTACCCTGCCCCACCTTGAAGCTGCCCATCACCAATCAGCACACATTGATACACCACAATCAGCGCTTCCTGCTCCAATCAACACGCATGTGCGTCCTTCAGTACCCTGCCCCACCTTGAAGCTGTTCATGCGGTTGAGCTCAGCAGCAGCGCGAGCCAGGCAGCCCTCGTCCACAATGCCGTCAGGCACCTCCAGATGGTGCGGCTGCACGAAGCCCAGCCCCGCGCAGCGCACCGCCAGCAGCTCGTCCCTCTCCACGTCATCGAGCGCCTGCCTGAAGGTGCGCTCGTGCAGCTTGGTCATCAGGTACTTCTCTAGGGCCTGACAGCAGCAGCAGCAGCAGGCAGCACAAGGCAGAGGCATGAAACACGCGTTGGTTCAACTTGGTCATCAGGTACTTCTCCAGAGCCTGCGAGTACAGAAGGTGCGCATCCAGTGCCGAAGGTACACGGCACGTCAGAGGAAGGACCAAAAGCACTCGTGTGACTGCTTACCAAACACTTCATTTGGAGACAGGGGATGACAGGGGATGAAGGGCAGCATAGTGTGAGGTCGAGGAAAGCCTCGGCAATGAAAAGCACTTGCATGCAAGCCAGGCAATGTGTCTCTTTGACGTCGCACACTGTCAGGAAAATTTGTTGCAAGTCAAGTCAGGCTGAATGCGTGGGTGGGTCAAGCGGGTGCTGCTGCCCACTGCGTATGCTCCTGTTGCTGCTGCTGAGTTTGCCGCTGCCCCCTGCCTCACCTCTGTTGCTGCGTCCAGCTCAGCAGGGCTGCTGGCAGCAAACAGTGGGTGCTTGGCCATGGCCGTCTCCATCTGCTGCAGGAAGCCCTGCAGGCGCACGTGCAGCAGCAACCGCACGTGCAGCACATGTGAGGTAACACGGCAAGTTTCATGTACATGCTGCAGGAGATAGAGATGCTGCTCTGCTGCTATGAAGTCCAGGAAGATAAAGCGGCCAGCGCATGCATATTTGCGTTACACACATTGTGTGACACCATTCCGTATTTGAACCCAACAGCTGGGCTGGGATGTCCATTGATGCTGCTGGTGTTGATGCTGTGATGCTGCTGCTGTTGCTGCGCTGGTGAAGGCGCGCACCTGCACTGCTTGGCTGTCCGCTTCTGCGTTAGGTGCACGCTGCTTGAAGTCCTTCATAAACCTGCAACAGTTGCAGGAAAACACAGCACCATCTGGAGTCAGACCCTTCGAATGCACAGTAAGACAAACAGCAGCACAGGCCACTCAAGGTTTGTGAGTGCACCGCCACAGATCTCAGGGCAGCTGCCCCTGCAAGCAATGCAGGCCACAGTAGACGTTCCAGCCAAACTAACTGGTGCTACTCACGTGTTTATGCCCCGCACTAGGTCCTTGGCTTGGTCCATGTTCATGACTTCTATGAACCGGTTGAACGCCAGGGGCAGAGCTGCGTTCTGCGCCGCGTCAGGGTCAGCCATGGCGCAGTTTCAATCGATCAAGTATCTACCAGAACGAAACGAGGGGCTGCAAGCTGGGCTGGTGCTTGTGTGCACGTGATCAAGAACTAATCTGGACAGCAGCAAGAAACACCCACGCACGGAGGCATGGACCCTCAGCAGCAAGGGTTATATAAAGTTTTGCGGCGATGAAACCTCAACGATCAGTCTCAATTGCTGTCCTTGGGCTTGGGGGCAGCTGGACGGGTGTTAACCTCGGCTTGAATTCCTGTTCGGTTCAGGCGATCTCTGTTGAATCCAACTGCTGCTGTTTCTGTGGACTAGTCCTTGAATCCATGCATTGAACAGCTGATTGAGTGGCCCCTGCTGCGAGTCAGATGCTCATCACCAACCACCTCGCGCGCCCTCAATAAGCACTCAGCTAGCCAGTGCAGATGTTTGCAGCAGTAGGTGTCGCAGGACTATACTTGCTACAGGCAGCCGGAGGAGGGCGCCCGGGCGAGCATGGTCGCAGCAGGCAGCACACCACAGACCAGCAGCAACAGCAGCAACACCATCTCAAGCAGGCAGATGTCTTGCCCAGCTCTCCTGCAAAGCTTAGACCTCAGCAGCTGCCTCAAGCGCGCATCAGGCATGGCTCAGTGGTGTTCTTCCAGGACAAGCGGGGGCAGACAGCAGTGGTGCAGCCCTGTGGCACAGGGCGCAGCACGTGGCAGCTGGCAGTCACCTGCGCTGCCAGTGGCAGCTGCAGCATGCTGAAAGGTGTGCTGCATCACTCATCACGTGCAATGCACGTGTGTTGCTTGGGGTGGCATGTGTTTGAGATGCAGTTGGTGGACACAACAAGCTGCTGGTGGCACAACAACGTCGCGTGTGCATGGCAGATGGTACCGCATCTGCATTGGCTGAGCATGCCCCTAGCAGCAGCACCTGGTGCTTCTCTACATGCAGCACCTCCTGCAATGCTTTAAGTATGTCTGCTGTTCAAGCATGCAACATGTGTGCCCTGCTTGGCTGCCTTGTGTGTTACCCTCATGCCGTGCCATTGTGTGCCCCCACAGGCGAAGCTGAGCTGTGCTATGTGCCTCCAGAAGCGCTGTTCCTGGCAGTGCAAACTGATGATGACGGCGGCAACAGCAGCAGCAGCAACGTGTTTGCTTTCAGGAGCCTGGGGTGAGCTGCGCAGCCGGCCTGCACAGCAGCAGCAGCAGCTATGCACAGGGCAGCAGCAGGCGGCGCAAGCCTGCAGTGCATCTGCCCGTGCGCTGGCGCCTGCTGTTGGCTAGTTACATGCTCGTACTGCGGCAGTTGCACCTCGCCCTACTGCATACCAGTCAGGTGCAGGCTTGCCTGCCGTGCTAAAATGTTAATAGATGTTGTCATGTACCGTGCCGTGCTGTGCTGTGTGCTGTGCTGCAGTGCGAGGGGCGCTATCTGTCTGCCCTTTGACTGTTGATGGCATATGTTTCACATGCCGCGCCGTGCCGTGCCGTGTGCTGTGCTGTGCTGCAGTGCTGAGGGGCGCTACCTGTCTGCCCTTTGACTGTCAATGGCATGATCATGTGCCGTGCCGTGCCATGTGCTGTGCTGTGCTGCAGTGCTGAGGGGCGCTACCTGTCTGCCCTTCGACTGTCAATGGCATTGGTTTCACATGCCGTGCTGTGCCCCGTGCCGTTTGCTGTGCTGTGCTGCAGTGCTGAAGGGCGCAGCCTGTCTGCCCTTTGACTGTAAATGTGGCATTCGTTTCACATGGCGCGCTGTGTTGTGCTGTGCCGTCCCGTACTGTGTGCTGCAGTGCTGAGGGTCGCTACCTGTCTGCCAGCCGCGACCTGAGCCAGCCGCCTCTGCTGGAGCAGCAGCGCGTGTCGCCAGCAGCGCAGTGGAGGCTCACGCCGCAAGGCCTGGCCAACCTGCAGCACGGCCACAAGGTGAGTCAATTGATGTTGCAACTTGCAACTAGCAGCGCAGTGGAGGCTCACGCCGCAAGGCCTGGCCAACCTGCAGCACGGCCACAAGGTGAGTCAATTGATGTTGCAACTTGCGACTAGCAGCGCAGTGGAGGCTCACGCTGCAAGGCCTCTCCAACCTGCAGCACAGCCACAAGGTGGGCGGTGCATTGGTTGTTGATGCACAGAAGCAGTGATGCTGATGCTCAGTAGCAGTGACTGTTGATGCACAGCAGCAGAGCACAACATCAAGCATGCATAGGGAAGCTTTGTGGAACGCTAGCAGGGCATTGGAATGTGATCACTGCTGCAAACCATCAGCAGGCAGCAGAGCAGCAGCGCGTGTCGCCAGCAGCGCAGTGGAGGCTCACGCAGCAAGGCCTGGCCAACCTGCAGCACGGCCACAAGGTGGGGGGGGGGGCAGCGTGCAGTGACAGCTGATGCACAGCAGAAGAGCACACCATCAAGCATACATAGGGAAGCTTTGTGTCACGCCAGCAGGGCGTTGGGGCAGGGTCACTGCTGCAACACGTCAGCAGGCAGCAGAGCGGCAGATGTGGACCTCAGAAGAGGGGCAGCTTGGTTGCCAATTCCGCACATCTTTGTGTCAGCTGCACGCATGTATGGAGTATGCTACTACATCTAAGGGCTGCTGGCATTATTGTTTGCAGCAGAGGGTGGAGGTGCCCAAGGAGTTTAATTTCTGCGATCTGCTTCGTTTGTGCCTTCGCTCAATACCGTGCTGCTGCTGCTGCTGCAGAAGCTGGGCTACAGTGTGCATGAGGTGAAGGCGGTGCCGCTGGATGGCCCCGGGTCACTGGCGGGCCTGGAGCGCTGCTGCGAGGGCCAGCAGGCGCGGCAGCAGGCGCAGGTAAGCGTTGGGTGCAGCGGGGGGGGGCAACAGCTGAGCGATATGACTTGTCCAGCATCTGCAGAGGGACCGACAGCAGGCGGGGACCAACAGCTAAGCCATATGAAGCATGCAGGATCTGTGGGGGGACCGACAGCAGGCGGGGACCAACAGCTAAGCCATGTGAAGCATGCAGCATCTGTGGGGGGACCGACAGCAGGCGGGGACCAACAGCTAAGCCATATGAAGCATGCAGCATCTGTGGGGGGACCGACAGCAGGCGCGCTCAATTCAGCTGCGTTTGTCTGGCTTGTTGTTCTGCTGCACCAGTACAAAGATGCTGTGCATCACAGCACTTACTGTCACTGTCACCCATACTTGTACTGGAGCAGACCGTGCCTGCTGCTGCTTATTTGAGTGGTGCGCCTGACCCCCCTCCCCGCTCCTGTGCTGCTGCAGGCGTCTGTGAACGAGGCTGCCTGCAAGCAGCTGGAGCGTCGGCTGCAGGACATCACCAGCAAGCTGGTGGCTGACAGGAAGGAGCACGCAGACAAGGTGCGCTTTGTTGCTGGTTGAGGGTGGGGGTTGGCAGTAGGGCTTGGCGGTTGGGGTCGGCGGTTGGGGTTGCCAGTTGTGGTTTGGGGGAGGGGGGCAGACAGGAAGGGTCATGCATACAAGGTGCGCCTCGCGGTCGGCAGTTGGGGTCGGCTGTGGGGGGTGGGTCAAGGGACATGCCTGGGATGTGCTGGTTACATGTGTGTGGTTCGTGCTGGTGGCTGACAGGAAGGAGCACGTAGACAAGGTGCGCCTAGCTGGCAGTCGGGGTTGCGAGTTGGGGGTTGAGGTGGGGTTGGGGTCGGGGGATAGGGACCTGCTTGGAATGTGCTGCTTACATCTGCATGGTTGGTGCTGGTGGCAGACAGGACGGATCGTGCAGACAAGGTGCGCCTGGGCCGGCTGGGGGGTTGGGGTTGGCAGTTGAGGTTGGCGGTTGGGGGCGGGAGGCAGACAGGAATCGCCCATGCAGACAAGGTGCGCCGCAGGGTTGGCAGTTGGGGTGGGAGGTAGGGGCTTACCTGGTGGTGCTGGTTGCATGTGCATGGTTGATGCTGGTGGCTGATAGGCCAGAGCATGCAGCTGAGGGGAAGGCTGTTGGTGGGGCCCTGAACGGCACTTGCACCTGGCCTTGCGGGTTGTGTTGCTTGCCTTTGGTCAGAGGTCGTTTACACTTGGGTGCTGGGCACCTGCATTGCGCGCCGCCAGTACCACAAACCAAACCCACCCGCTTCACCGCAACTTCAGACCGCTAACAACGTTATGCCATTACTCTGCGCTGTCTGCGCTGCATTGCCCATGGCTGTGCCGCAGCGCCGCAGGTTGAGCAGCTGACGGAGCAGCTGGCAGCCAGTACCACACAGCAACCCCACCTGCTTTACAGCAACGCTAGACCCCTAACGAAGTTGTTCTGCGCTGTCTGCACTCCTGTGGCCGTGGCTGTGCCGCAGGTGAGCAGCTGACTGAGCAGCTGGCCGCCTGGCAGCAGCGTGGCCGCCAGCTGGAGGCCCTAGGTTGCATTTGCGCCTCCTGTATTGTGGTTACCGATGGACGGAGACCGCTCGTGCATGGGTGCTGCACACCTGCATTGCGCCGCCAGTACCACAAACAAAACCCACCCGCTTCACAGCTACCTCAGACCGCTAACAACGCTACGCCGTTGCTCTGCACTTTCTGCGCTTTGCATCGTCCATGTCCATGTCCATGCTTGGAACACGTGGAACTGATCGCGTGAGGTTATATTCATGGCTGTGCTGCAGGTTGAGCAGCTGACGGAGCAGCTGGCCGCCTGGCAGCAGCGTGGCCGCCAGCTGGAGGGCGAGCTGCGGCAGGCCACGCAGGGCAACGCGCACATAGGCCACCAGCTGCAGGAGCTGCAGGCGCAGCACCAGGTGCGCGGGGGAGGGGGCAATTTGTCAATGCAATCTTGTCACACGACTGGCTACATCTACTGTTGAAGTACGGCTCTATCGTTGGTTTTTTGTCTGGCGGGGTGGCAGTTGATGGTTGGGTGGGATACGGTGCTGCCATGACAGCGCTGCCAGCAGCAGCAGCAGTGACCAGGTATGGGCGGTTGTGTGGTGGCAGCATGCTGCTTCGCTGCGGCAGGCAGCAGAGGAGTGTGTCACGCTGGCCATCAGCACGTTGCACCCAACGCCATACGTTGGCAGATGTTGATCATGCCTAAAATTGTCACCCAGAACCAGGCTTGACATCAACCGTGTTGTGTTGCGCTGCGCCTGCTGCTGTGTTGTCCACCTGCGTCAATGTGACGATGCTGAGCTGCGCCCATGTTGGTTCCGCAATACCTGGCGTCAACCGTGCTCTTCTGCTTTGTCACTCTTCACCTGCTGCCACACTTTCACCTGCTGCTGGGCCCACCCACGCATTGTGACGAGGCTGAGGGGTGTCACCAAGCTCAACATCAGCACGTAATGCACCCAACGCTGTACGTTGGCAGATGTTCATTATGCTGAAGCTTGTTACCCAACACCAAACTCGACATCACTTGTGCTGTGTTGCGCTGCGCCTGCTGCCGCGTCGTCCACCCCCACAGCGTGACGAGGCTGAGCTGGCTTTGCTGCTGCTGCTTGCACCCAACGCCGTGTGTTGGCAGGTGTTCATGTTGCACAGTTTGTTGACCCAACGCTTGCACTTGGCATTAACCGTCGTGCTATGCTCTGCTCTGCACCTGCTGTTGTGTTGTGTAGATCACGTCAGCGTGCCGAGGCTGAGCTGGGGTCTGCCTACCGGGAGTTCTCACGCTAGACATCAGCAAGTTTTGCATTCAACGCCGTACGTTGGAAGCTGTTAATTATGCTAAGTGTGTCACCCATCACCAAACTTGACACAAATCGTGCTGTGTTGCGTTCCTTGCTGCAGCGTGACGAGGCTGAGCTGGGGTCTGCCTACCGGGAGGTGGCCTCACTGCAGCAGCAGCTGGCTGAGCAGCAGCAGCAGGCGCAGCAGCAGCGCGAAGCCATGAAGGACGCACTGGCAAGGTGGGGCAGGCACAGCACGGACGCCAGCACTTGCAGCACTCAAGGGCACATGCACAGCCTTGCGTCCTCCTGCAGTCAGCGGCAGGTTCAGGTTCGCATGCTCGGCATTCAGCAGCACTTCTGCACCAAATATAAGCATGTCAAACAAGAATGATGCAGGCGCGTGCAGGAATGGCTGTGCACTGCGCGCTGACACAGGTCTCCCTGCTGCTGCCGCCGCTGCTGCTGTTGCTGCTGCTGCTGCTGCCGGCAGGGAGCTTGCCGCGCGTGACGCTGAGCTGGTGCAGGTGGCGCACCTGCAGCAGCAGCGCCTGGACACGCTGGCGCAGCGACATGCCAGCGAGGCCCGCCAGTGGGTGCGTGATGACGCGCCACATGCAGCAGCTGCAAGGGCACAGAAACAATGGTGTTGGTTGCAGGAGTCGGTACATCGAAGCTGCATGCAAACTGGGCTGCCTCCGCAACACATGCTCGGAGTATCGGCTGCCCAGCAGCTGGCGCTAGCTCTGCTCAACCTGCGTCACCACAGAGGCAGCTGTGCGGTTGATGGTCGGGCACTTTTCTGTGCATGCTCGCTGGTCGCAAGACAAAACGTCAATAGTTATTTTAAGGTTGCTTTGTAGCTACTAGCTGCGGAGTCCGGCCATCCCCCTGCTTTCCCTGCTGCCGTACCTGTGCTGCTGCTGCAGGTAGAGCTGCGCAATCGCCTGGAGGACAACCTTCACGGCAAGGACGACGACATCGCACAACTCAGCGGACAGGTGCAGCGCCTCAACCACGCGCTCAAGGTGGGGGCGGGGGGTAAATTTGAGAAACAATATTATGTTGCGACTGGCTACCGCTGTTTGTGACGTACTTTTCGAGCTATTGTTGTTGTCTCGTTTTAGTATCACAGCAGGAAGCGACGCGTTTCGGGCTCTTCACCCTTGATTAGCTTCGGCCAGGTGCAGCGCCTCAACCATGCGCTCAAGGGGGGGGGTGCTGGGGCAGTGCTTGTGGGCTCGCAGCCTCTGCTGTGCAGCGTACCACACCATGCGCCGCAGCTGGACTGTCATAGTGCATTGTATGCTGTCCCTGACGCTGTTATGGTGCATGACAGCTGCCTCCTTCCCCCACTCGAGCTCAAGGTGGGGTAAGGAGGAGCAGCGTGCTGGGGCAGTTGTACGTGTTGGTCTCGCCAGCCTCTGCTGTGTACCCCACCACACCAGCAACATACATGAACTTCCGCAGTGCACTGCCTGCAGTCCCAAGTGCGCTGATGCTTTGTGTCTTGCCCGGTGCGCTGGGGCAGTGCTTCTTGGCTGCCAGCTCAATGGACCACCTGCTAGCTCGCCAGCCTCTGCTGTTCACCCCACCACACCATGATCCACCCCAGCTGGATTGTGCTAGTGCACTGACCGCTGTCCTTGACGCTTTGTCCATTGCCTGCTGTACACCTGCCTGGGCGCTATTGTTCTGGTGTGTGCAGCAAGTGTCACGGCTGATGGGTGGCAGCTGGACTCTGCTGTGCAGCTCATCACACCATGCACCGCAGCTGGACTGTGCTAGTGCAGCGACTGCTGTTCCTGACGCTTTGTACATTGCCTGGTTCACACCTGCCTGGCGCTATTTTTGTGTTGTTGTGCAGCAAGTGTCGCGGCTGATGGGTGGCAGTGCGCGCAGGCAGGCGCTGGACCGCGCCTCACTGGACGCGGTGTCCATCCAGCAGCTGCAGGCGGCAGTCGCGCAGTTCGCGCAGGGGGAGGCGCTCGTCGCGCCGCCCTCGCCAGGCTACAGGTGACGCCTTCCGAATTCGTACCCTACACCTATAAACCTAAACCCTAAACCCAAACACCCTCGCCAGGCTGCAGATGAGGGCTGCCAGACCTGCAAGCCCACTGGCAGCTGCACGCTGCACACACAGCATGTGTCTGCTGCTGTTTTAGCGCGCCTGCATGTAGCATGTAAAGTGGCTAAGGGGGTTATGTAGTGGGCTATGGCGGTAATGATAGTACAGCCAAGCGAGTGGTGCAGTTACGACATGGTGATGTAGTTATGGCATGACGCTGGCCAGGGTACACATTGCAGCTGCTGCACACAGTACCAGGGTGACAGTGTCGCCCTGCACGGCATTGATGCCCTTGTAGCGGCCACGTGGGTTGGTGTGCGAGGTGTCACTGCGCGTCAGTTTCTTTGTATGCGCAGCCGGCGACATACAGGCGGTGTGACAGCCGGCTGTGTACCTTGACTTCCTATGCCTTTATTACTTGCTGCTCTTTACACTTGCTGCATGTGCGTGCCTTCTGATGCACCGCTTGTGTGTGCCTGCATTTCCGCACAAAACACCATACACCACCATTGCCGTGCAGCTCGGTGCGGGAGTCGCAGGCGCTGCGCACGCTGCTGGTCAGCCAGCTGGATACTGCGACTGCTTATGCCTCCACGACCTGCTGCTCTTTACACTTGCTGCAAATGTGTGTCTTCTCATGCACCGTTTGTGTGTGCCTGCACGTGCCTTCACTAATGCACAAAGTTCATACGTCACCACCATATTCATACGCCACCATCTGATGCACCACCACCGCCGTGCAGCTCGGTGCGGGAGTCGCAGGCGCTGCGCACGCTGCTGGTCAGCAGCCAAGTCAGCGACGGCAGCGCAGCAAGCAACCAGGAGCACGATCATCATGAGGCCGTGCCACAGCTGGTGCTGCCAATGCACGACGCACCGCACCACAGCAGCCACAACCACCAGCAGCAGCAGCGGCGGCCGCTGAGTGCGCAAGCCTACTATGGCAGCAGCGGGGGAGGCAGCGACGGGCAAGACCTAGGCCCGGCTGCGGATCAGAGCCCAGGCGGCAGCATGCAGGTGCGATGCTTTGTAGCACAGCCTTGGCGGTCGTGGCGAGGTTGTGTTTGTCTGCTGGTGTTTACCGCCGCATGGTGCAGCAACGCTCACAGCTGCGCTCTGACGTCACTCTCGTTCCATCCTAACCGGCCGGCTTTTGACGCAGCGCTCATTTCCAGAGCTAGCTGGTTGCATGTGTGTGATGGCGCTTGTGATGCCGCATGTGTGTTGCGCAGGAGTCGCCACAGCCAGCGCTGGCTGCAGTGGGCGCGCTGACCAGCACCTGTGAGGCGCATGACTCGCCACTGTTCAAGCTGGCAGCAAGCACCAGCGCAGCAGGCAGCAGCAGCCTGCTCAGGGGCAGCCAGCAGCAGCAGCAGCAGCGGCCAGGCGCACTGGGCGGCAGGGCCGCTGCTGTGAAGGGCAGGTGAGGCGCGGAAATTTAGCTGCTTTGCTTGGAGTGGTAGGCGCACTGCTGCTGTCAGGCTGAGCTGCGTTGCTGTGAGTTAGAGCTGCTGCATTGCGTTGGCTTGACCTAGCATACCTTGCCCAGCGCAGTGGCAGCAGCAGTTCTACAGGAAGCAACAGTAGCATGTGTATGTTTGCAGTGGGTGAAGTGAGCCATGTGTTCGGCCTTTCAGCTTCCAGTGCCTGCAACAAATCCAGCCGTGCATCACAGACATTGCTGAGTCTAGCTACCTTTTGCTTTTTGCTGCGGTTCTTGGTGCAGGCCGCCCGCGCCTACGTCTGCCAGCGTGAATGCTGGCGCCACGTGGCTGGCAGCAGCAGCGGCTGCTGGCAAGGACGCGGCAGGCAGCAGCAGCTGGGCAGGCAGCTCAGGTGGGCAGCAGGCCACTCATCTCTCGGCATTATGCATGCGCTGATGCATCAAGTACTATGTACAGTTAGCATAGGTTGGTGTGTTGCCTAGTCTACAAACATGCAATGGCCCGCTGCTGTTGTCTGTGATAGCCAGCACTCCGCAGCTGTGATGATCTATGACCCGCCGGCAACAACTCATTCTGCTGCTGTTCTGCCTTGCTGATTGCCTTGGCTGACGGCTGTATGTCCTGCAGGCACTCCTGGCCGCCACACGCTGCGCACAGGCAGCAGCAGCAGCGGCGGCAGCAGCCGCGTGGCTGCTGCTGCTGCCGGGTGCGGCCCTGCCCCTGATGAGCTGCTGCTGCCTGGTGGCGGCTGCTGGGGCATGGCTGACGTGGGCGCCAGCGGCAGCAGCAGGAAGGCGGCAAGCTCAGCAGCCAGCGAGGATCACGGAGCAGGGTGAGAGGGCAGCAGCAGCAGCAGCAGCAGCACTGTGTATGAACTCACAAGCAGGCTATGAATCAGCACAGTTGCACCACGTTGCAGGTACCAGGTAGCCGGGCTCGTCAGCTTCAGCTGCACCAGCTATGGCTATGTGTACCGTGCCATCGCATCTGCTGTGCATCAACTTGACACATCTGCTGCTGTCTGTACTGCTGCCACTTCCTTTGCGCAGTCACCGCTACTCCTGCTCGGACCTCTCAGACGCTGACAGCGGCAGCAATGCTGGCGACGAATTGGATGCAGTAGATGACACCAGCAGCCAGCAGCAGCAGCAGCGGCCTCGGCTCAACAAGAAGAGCGAAGCAGCAGCAGCAGGCCAGCAGCAGGGGTCAGATAGTGATGCAGATACGGCAGTCGTTGCTGATGCAGACGCAGCAGCAGATGAGCATGATGGCGACCTTGATGCTATCCACAGCCTGGGCCAGAGCCTAGAGGAAGATGTGCTGAGGCAGCAGCTGCGCATCAGCAGCCAGCTGCAACTGCTGCAGAAGCAGCAGCTGGCTGAATCAAGCAGCAGCCCGCGGCTGTCGCCGCGTGTAGCGCTGGCGTTGCGGGCGGCGCAGGCAGCAGCGGGCAGCAGGGTGGGGGGTGTGGCGCGGCGCAGCAGCGGCGGGGCGCTGATGCCGGTACAGGAGGAGGAGCATGCAGGAGAGGTGCAGGTGGGTGGCTGGCGCTGTGCTGTGTTGGAGTTTCGCAGGGCGTCAGCTTATCTATAGTCTGGGGGAGGAGATGCTGCGACATGTCAGAATCCTGCATGTGTGAGTGTGTGTTGAACGTCTAGCAGCTGCTGCCTGATGATTGCTTCAAACTGGGAAGCATCATGTCTTTTATGCGTGGGCGACATAGGAAGTGGTTTTATGCTGCTCTGCTCTCTAACGCTGCTGATCCCGCTGTTTTCTGTTTTGTGCGTTGCAGGCTGAAGCAGTATCCTCCCCTGCTGCAAAGAAGCAGCAGCGTTGTGCAGAGACCAGCACATGAGTGCCGTCTGCACCACAGCCACGCTACGTAGGTGTGCAGTATACATGCAGCAGCCGACTTTTAAATGGAGCATGACGATTATGTGCTGTTTCAGCAGGAGCTATTGAACTGAAGCCTGAACGAGGATGTCGCTTATGCGTGTGTGTTGAAGGGGAGGCAGCTGTGTTGCTAAGTAGCATCAAGTTGTGGGCATGCACAGCTATGCTACTGCAGCTGCGGGCGTGTCCATTGGCTGAGCGGGATGCGGCAGTGTTGCAGTACTCTGGGGCTTGATGATGCGGTGCGTGGTGTACACTTGACGTGCATGCATCATGTGTGCACACCATGGTGCGCACGCGTGCACGCGTGGTGTGCTGCTAGGGCTTTGGCAGCATGTGATGCAGTCTTTGCTTGCAAAGGTTGTGCGGTATGTGCTTATTCAGTGGGTTTTCAGCCCCAAGCAAGAGATAAACCAGCGCGGCAAGCAGCAGCAGACGAGTGAAGGGTGGCGGGTGTGCTGCGCTGTGCAGAGTGGCTTCCAGTCCAGTGTGCTGCAGTATCAGGTGACTACCGGAGGCGTTGCAGCCGTGTAGGCTGTTTCAGTATTGTTTAGGTTACATATTTTGATTCAGCCCTAGCCCTGCTGCCGGACACCGTCCGACAGTGAACAGCAGTTGTGATTGTAGCAGTTTGGGCAGAACGTTGACCACCGGCCACGCCCTTGAGACATTGACGAGTGGTAACTTCTACGTGTTCTGGCTTCTTATCCAGCTTTGGTAAGGTTATCAACGCCACACGCCGATGACAGACGTGCTTTGACCGCATGGGGGTTCTATAGGGCGCTGTGCCAGCCAAGTGCTCTGCTCAGTCCACCAGTCGATGTCGATCAGACCAACGAATCTCTACGTGCTGTGACCAGGCATTGCTGCTTACTTCTGCTGTGTGGTGCTAGCTGTTGCTACAGTTCCAGGCAGACAGACAGCATGTTGGCTCGTGGAGTAGGGCGCACCTGCATCAGGTACGCACAGCAACTTGGCTAGCATGCACGCAGATTCGGTAGCGCGCTCGTGCCACCCACCAGTGCCTCTCGCACTGCCAGCCCTTGCTCGCTCAACGTGTTGTGACTGCTGAAGCGTGGACAGGTGTCAACGTAGATCAGTCAATGTCCAATATCCAGCAGCAATCCAACTCGCGTGCTATCACAGGTGTCACCTTGGTCTGTCCTGGCGCTGTTCGTTTTATAGGAGCTTGATCACAGTAATCCAGGTTATCTCAACCGCCAGCACGATATAAATGTCCCTCAGGCGTGTTGCTGCACTGGTTCCTTGCTCCGCAGGGGCTGCAGCAGCCAGGGCATCCTGGCTCGTCCAGCAGTGGCCTCCAGGGCCAGCAGCGTGCGTGCATATGCGCTGTCCGTGGGCGACAAGCTGCCTGAGGCCAAGTTCAGGTTCTTCGACAGCGAGGGAAACATGAAGGAGCTGGGCACTGAGCAGCTGTGCAAGGGCAAGAAGGTAGTGCTGTTTGCTGTGCCTGGCGCGTTCACGCCAACCTGCAGCATGAAGCACCTGCCAGGCTTCATTGAAAAGGCAGAGGAAATCAAGGTGGGGAAGGGCAGGGATCCTTTGCAGCTGTGGTTTGTGCGTTCAAGCAATTGTTGCCGTGAGCCGGTTTGGTAATGTGGGAGGGAGTGGCAGGTATTCCATGCCCAGCATGGCAAGCAGTACATCAGTACACACAGTGACGGCAGAAGTGTCACACATATCAGCTGGATATTCATTGTTACATTGATCACAATGATAGTGAAACCAGCAGCTGGGTTCGGGGAAGTACAGGTCATGGCAGGGCGCAGCAGGGGTGCAGCAGCACTGTGCTGGCTCGGGAAGGGAGGTGGAACGCGCATGCATGCATATCGCGTGCATCCTGCTGACAGCCAGCACTCCACCCTTGCATGTGCACCTTGCCCTTGGCCTTGTAACACTGCTGCGCACCTCACTGCTGCGCTCTCTGCTCCTGCTGGTGCAGCTTGCCCTGATAACACTGCTGCAGACTTGAACTTGAGCTCCCCTCACCTCACATTCTCACACACAGCTCTCATCTCCGCTCCACCTGCCGCTGCTGCTGCTGCTGCTGCTGCCCCCTCAACAACAGTCGCGCGGCGTTGACGCGATCGCGTGCATCAGCGTGAACGACGCGTTTGTGATGGACGCGTGGGGCAAGAGCGTGGGCGCTGGCGACAAGGTGCTGATGCTGGCTGACGGCAACGGCCAGTTTGCTAAGGCACTGGGCGTGGAGCTGGACCTGGCCGACAAGGGGCTGGGCACGCGCAGCAGGCGGTACGCGCTGCTGGCAGAGGACCAGGTGGGTTGGTTGGCAGCGCATGTTGGGTGGCGTGGGTGGCACAGGGTGGCGTGCGTGCAGTTCAGCCGAGGGGGGGCACGCGCAGCAGGAGATACGCGCTGCTGGCAAAAGATAAGGTGGGGGGCAGTGCGCAGGGCTGGGGTGGCTGTTGGGTACGGCGCCGGGCTGGCACAGGGTGGCGTGCATGCAGTGCAGCAAGGGCGGGGGGGGGCATGCAGCAGGAGATACGCTCTGCTGGCAGAAGACCAGGTAGGTGAGGGCGGGGCCCCGCAGGAATGGGGGTGGGGGTGCGGCGTGGTGGCTTTGGGCGGGGTGCCAGTTTGCCAAGGCGCTGGGCGTGGAGCTGGACCTGGCCGACAAGGGGCTGGGCACGCGCAGCAGGCGGTACGCGCTGCTGGCAGAGGACCAGGTGGGGCGCTGTGTTATATAGAGGTTGGCAGGACACCAGAGGGGGGGGGCGGCAGTGCAGGGCTGGGTGGTTGTTGGGTGCAGAGCAGCAGGAGGTACGCGCTGCTGGCAGAGGACCAGGTGGGTTGGTTGGCTGCGCTGGGCTGGGGCGCAGCTTGGGTGGCACAGGGTGGCGTGCGTGCAGTCCAGCCAAGGGGGGGTGGGGGGACGCGCAGCAGGAGATGCGCGCTGCTGGCAGAAGACCAGGGTGGGGCGGGCCCGGGGGGGGGCAGGGCTGGGGTGGCTGTTGGGTACGGCGCCGGGCTGGCACAGGGTGGCGTGCATGCAGTGCAGCAAGGGCGGGGGTGCATGCAGCAGGAGATATGCGCTGCTGGCAGAGGACCAGGTGCGTGCGCAGCATAAAGGATTGCAGGACACCAGACTGTAAATAGCAGGCATAGCAATGCAGTACTCACATGTCTAGATGGGGCCAAGGCGCTGGGCGTGGAGCTGGACCTGGCCGACAAGGGGCTGGGCACGCGCAGCAGGCGGTACGCGCTGCTGGCAGAGGACCAGGTGGGTGGGGGCGCGGCATCAAGGATTGCAGGACACCAAATTGTGAACATCATGCAGCCAAATGCAGTACTCACATGTGTAGCTGGGGTCGCCGCCACCATGGCTTAACATGCGCAACAGGCGGTACGCGCTGCTGGCAGAGGACCAGGTGGGTGCGCCGCATAAAGGATTGCAGGACACCAGCCGTTAAATGTCATGCAGCAAAATGCAATTCACATGTCTAGATGGGGCTGCCACCATGGCTGAATATGTGCAGCAGGAGATACGCACTGCTGGCAGAGGACCAGGTGGGTGCTGCTGATGGACCTGCTTTTTCCTTTTCCTGGTCTACCTCACTCTTGGTTTGCCCTTTTTGCCAAGTGAGCCTGTCATTGACTCCCCAAACGGGCAAGGTTACCCATGTAACCACTAAAACGTGGGTTGGCAGCGCAGGGCTGGGGGCCAATGTTGGGTGCGGCGTTGGGGTGGCACTGGGCGGCGTGGGTGCAGAGCAGCAGGAGATACGCGCTGCTGGCACAGGACCAGGTGGTGGCGCGGGGGGCGGGCTGCTCAGGGCTGCTGGGGCGTTATGGGTGCGGAGCCTGGGGGGGCACTGGCCGGTGTGGGTGCAGAGCAGCAGCAGCGCGCGTGCACGCAGCGGGAGTAACGCACTGCTGGTGTAAGAGCTGGTGTGGCGCTGTTGATGAAAAGGTACTTACGGTGCATGCTTGATGCTGCTGCGGCTGCTGCCTGCTGGTTGAAGTGCTCGGCTCTTGAGGAGTTCAGTAGCGTGCTTTCAATAGTTCCACTCACGGGTGGCATCAGTGGACTGACAGGTGTTCTGCCGCTGCTGCTGCTGCCGCTGCCGCTGCGTCTGCCACAGGTGGTCAAGGTGCTCAACCTTGAGGAGGGCGGCAGTGTGCCTACAACGATTCTTTTACGTGGCACCAGTGGACCGACCGGTGTTTGCTGTTGCTGCTGCTGCTGCTGCTGCTGCCCCCACTGCTGCTGCGTCTGGCGCAGGTGGTCAAGGTGCTCAACCTTGAGGAGGGCGGCGCGTTCACAGTCAGCAGCGCAGACGCAATCATGGAGGCGCTCGGCGCCTAGGCAGCAGCAGCAGTAGCAGTAGCAGCAGGCAACGAGGATACGATTGTGTGACACCAACAGAAGTGCAGCTTTCCTGGTGGAAATTGAGTAGCAGCAATGGGGTGTATGACAGGGCACTGAGCGCTGCTGGACCTGTTAGTTTTGCCAGGTCGAGGGCGGCAGTGATGCTGCTGAAGCAGTACACACCGAAAGGGGTGGCGCACCATGCAGCATGCTAGCAGCAGCCCAGCGTGCGGCAAGCAGCGCCACTGCTTCAGAGCCGCAGCAGTTCCTAGGCAAAGCCGCTGTGTTCTTTGGCAAGTCACTGTTGGCTGCCAAGTTGGCCGGCAAGTGTTAAGTGTCTTCTGGCCAGCTGGTTGCATGTTTCACAGCAGCAGCACAGCGCGGGCACTCAGGCACATGCTGCTTTCGCCACTAGTAGTTATCCATGCACTTTGAAGACGGGTTTGCGTGCAGCAACCTCCTGCCATGTGTACATCTGGTGTGTGTGTCTGACGTGATCGCCAGAGTGCTCTCAGAGCCTGCTGGCGTGTGCACGTTGACATGTCACGGAAGGACCTGTGTGTGTACCCTGCCAGGCAGTGTTGGTTGGCCATGTTTCATCTGTAGGAAGTGATACTTAAACTGCACTTGCCTAGTTATGCTGGGCGCCCTCAGGGGGAGCCAGCATCTTTCGAGAGTGGTGACGATGTATTCCGATTGCAGTAGCGCTTGCCATCAAGGCAGAAGAAATGTAACAATCGCAGGATGTCAATGTGCAGTGTGTGATGTTCGGGCCTTGTCCGCCGTGGACACCGTATTGCATCACGGCAGGGTCAGCCTGAGGGACAGTGTCCCTCAGGGTGCCACCCAGTGGCCCACTGCGGCACCGCAGGCTGCAGGCAGCCATCCTGACTCGCAGCACTAGCCAATGGCAGCGCTGGCCCAGTGCTAGTACTGACAGTACTACCTTTAGTGCCATGTCAGTGCTCAGCAGCTCAGCCTGAGCCTCGGAGGCTGAATCGTTCAGCGACTCGTACGTTTTTCGAGCTGTTCAACATTTGAGATGACCACTAAAATGGCATCCTGCCAGGGATCAAAGTTCCATCAGCCTGTATGTAGTAGGGGGGTGTGCCGAGTGATATCTAGGAGCATTGCTGAGTATCTTGTCCAAGCTTGGGATGTGCGTAATATTTGCAAACACAATGGAGCAGTGCTCCCTCTTTCTTCCGCTCCTGAGGGGCGCGGGGCCGATGGCGTTGATGCTATGGCTTAATGGGTAACATGATGATGATGATCAGCCTGTATGTACGGTATACCGTACATCAGCTGCCAGCTGATGTGAATACACCGAAGAGCTGCTCTTACACAACAAAGTCTGCTGGAGTGTGCCAGACCTCAACTGAACTGGCCCTATTACATACACAGAGACTGGATTATGTCCAGACGCCGTCATGATGCAACCACCACTTCATCACGGCTGCTGCTGCAGGCACTACCAGTGCCAGCTTGAAGCTGCATGGTGCAGCTCGTGATGAGCTGGGTCAGCCGACGAGCCCACACAATCGCAAGCTGTGTAACTACTTTTACTACTGCTGCATCAGTGTACAGACTTGGTTGTTACACCAACATCGCCCACACAACTAGTACTACACGACGAGTTCATTGCTCTCACTAGTACTACACGACGAGTTCATTGCTCTCACTAGTACTACACGACTCGTCCATTGCTCTCACTAGCACTACACGACGCGTTCATTGCTCTCACTAGTACTACACGACTCGTCCATTGCTCTCACTAGTACTACACGACTCGTCCATTGCTCTCACTAGTACTACACGACTAGTTCATTGCTCTCACTAGTACTACACGACTCGTCCATTGCTCTCACTAGTACTACACGACTCGTCCATTGCTCTAAGAAAGAAGAGAGGGTTTGGCAATGATAGCCTGAGTGCCAAGCAGGCTGCGGTGTTCAATGCATATCTCAACATCCGAAACTCAAACAACAACTGCAAGATAGCATGCTACGCATTGCACTGTCCCCAACTGTTGCACACCAGTGGCCGCAGCACCCCAACTGCCTGTAACAACACGACAGCAGGCTTGGCCAATATCCTGTCACACTCAAATGCCATGCTCTGACCCGTAACGCACAGCTGTCGCAGCTCAGCAGCCAACCGCTGCTGCCGCTGGCTCAACCGGCATCTCTGCAGCAGGCGGCTCCTGCACGCAGCTGCTGAAGCGCACACGAGACCGTGCCTGCTGCTGGCTGCCGCAACATGCTGCTGCTGCTGCTGGCCGCTGTATGGTGATGTGCCATCCTGGGAACTCGCTGGCAGGTGGCTGGGGGCGCCTCAGGATGCCCTGCAGGGGTGCATACACGGCAGCGCAACACCATGGCAGCCAGCACTGTCAGCGCAAGCTCACGCTGAGCAACACACCATGCGCATGCACAGAGGTCGACGAGTGATCTGCAGTTGTTGTTGAGCAGAAGCACATGCATGCAGTGCAAGTGACCTGCAGCTTGTCCATCATCACAGCAAGTTGGTACTGTGCGACATACGGCACAATGTCACCATCTCCTTGCAGGCAGGACACCATCAACCCTTACCTGCTTGCTGCAGCTGCTGGCGGCTGTTGCCGCCGCAATGCGTACGCGGCGCAGCCACTGCCACTCTGCCGTGATGGCGGCCTCCTGACGAGCCACCTCAGATGGGGGCCGGTGGCGCTGCAGGCGGCTGTGCGCTGCATCGTACCTGTAGACATACACAGCAGCAGCAACATGACATATGCGGCGAACGTCAGTACTGCAGCCGCACTGGTGACTGGAGCAGGTGACTGGAGGAGCAGTGCAGATCAGGCAGTGGCCTGTGGCCGCCATGCTGCGCTGTGTATTCACAAGGACCTCCCACACATGGGTACATGGTTGTGCAGGATAGTGAGTGTCCTGTGCCCGAGCCCCACCTTACTGCTGCTTGAATCACTGCAGTTGCACCGCCTCAACCACCCTATGTGCATCCCACTGCCTTACATGGTACAATATTCCCGCCACTGATGCTTAGCTGCCTGCGCCACGCAGCATTGCAAAGGCAAACAGCTAGCAAGCGCCACTCACTCTTGACGGTACTGCTGCAGCTGAGCTGCCCCAGCCGCCCTGGGCAGCCCAGCCAGGTCCAGCCCAGCCCAGCACGCCCCACAGTGCCAGCCCTTTCAGTGCATATCACTGCCACCATGTTACCTGTTTTCTACCACCAGTCCTTGAGCATTAGGTGCACACATCACACAGAAGGAGCACAACAGCCAACACACCGTCACTCACTGTCGCCGGTACTGCTGCAGCTGTGCTACCCCCACCGCCCTAGGCAGACCAGCCAGGTCCAGCCCAGCCCAGGACGCCCCAGCTCTTTCAGTGCATATCACTGCCACAACGCTTCAACCTGTTTTCTACCACCGTTCCTGAGGGCTAAGTGCACACATCACACAAAAGGAAACAGCCCACACACCGCCACTCACTCTTGCCGGTACTGCTGCAGCTGTGCTGCCCCCACCGCCCTGGGCAGCCCTGCCAGGTCCAGCCCAGCCCAGACCGCGCCAGCATTTTCAGTAAAAATCACTGCCACAACGCTTCAACCTGGTTTTATCACCCGTCCTTGAGAGCTATGTGCATGCACCACACAGAAGGAGCACAACAGCCCACACACCGCCACTCACTCTTGCCAGTACTGCTGCAGCCGCGCTGCCCCCACTGCCCTGGGCAGCCCAGCCAGGTCCAGCACAGCCCAGGCCATCCCCTCGGCAGCAGCAGCAGCCAGCTGCAGCTGCAGGAAGGCCTCACGCAGCTGCTGCTCCAGCGTATCAGCAGTGGGAGCGTTGCCGGCACCATCCAGCCGTGCAGCGGCCAGGCTGCCGCCACCCAGCAGCAGGCTGCTGCTGCTGCTGGCGCTGGCACCGCCTGCTGCACGCGCCTGCAACGATGACAGCACAACGATACAAATGAGCTGGGTTGAGACTTCACCGGGGCAGCATACTATGCCTGGTTAGAACCTCAATCTGCAGAACTGTTACCGCAGTGCATCGGCACACTGAGCAGACACAGCTCCTGCTGGCACTTGTGCGTTTAGCTGGTGAGTAAGCATGCTTCCACAAAGCTAGAGACGTCTGACTGTCGACCACACCAAAAACACAAAAACAATCCATATGGCACCTGCTGCACCGCATGCCTACCTGCTTTGCACTGCTGCTGCTGCTGCTGCCGCCAGCATTGAGCAGTGACTTGGGCACCCGCACGTACGCCATGCGGCGCGTCACTCCCAGCAGCGCTGAGGGTGGGATGTCAGCCATGGCTGCAGCAGCAGCAGCAGCAGCAGCAGCATGGCCAGGCTGCACCTCATACTGCTGACACTGTGCCTGCACCGGCTGAGGCTGCAGAGGTGCTGCTGGCAATGCCGATGCTGTAACAGTTGCTATCAGTGGTGCCTCCTCTGACAGCAGCTCATGCTGCTGCTGCTGGTGCTGCTTCACTGCAGGGGCAGCCGCTTCAGCCCTGCTGGCTGTCAGTGCTGCATGTGCCTTCAGTGCCCCCAGCAGCACTGCCTGCTGGTGGTGCTGCAGTGCGTTGGTGCACTCTGCAAGCGGCTGCTTGGCAGTGCACAACGGTTCCTCTACTTCTAGCATAGCTGCTGCTGCTGCGGTGTTTGCCGCGTGCTGTGCAGGATCCTGCTGTTCCTGGTCACCTGCAGCAGCAGTGTGCTGGCCACTGCCGTGGTCAGCTGTGCCAACCTTGCTGCTGCAAGGTGCTCTGCAGCCATCGTCCGTGGGTGCAGCTGTGGTGGCAGGCAAAACAGAGGCAGCCCTCAGCTCGCAGTGAGACTGCTGCTGCTGCTTGTGGCTGTGCTGGCTGTGTGAGGGCTGCAGCGGTGGCAGCAGCCGCCTGCCACCACTGCTGCTGCTGGTGTGGTGCAGCCAGCTGTTTAGCAGGCACCACATCTCAAAACTGCCAGCTTCCGGTGCTGTTGCAGCTGCTGGTGCTGCTTTGTCGCTGTCCTCGACAGATGCTTCAGCAGCGCCTGAGGTGATGGGAGTCATTAGCAGTGCAGCTCGCCGCTGCGCGACACTGCTCAGTGAGCGACTGCTGCGCTGCTGGCTGCGCTGGCCTGACCCCTGCTGCTGCTGCTTCCTGTCAGGCTGGCCTGCTAGCGCAGCCGCTGGCGTTGACTCAGGGGTGCAGGGAGCAGCAGCAGCCACAGCAGCAGCAGGAGTAGCCTGGCTGTCTGGGGCCTGGTCATGTGCTTGCTGAGTGTCTGCCTTGCTGCTGCTGCTGCTGCTGCGGCCTGCTGCGTGCGGCGGCGTCAGCAGCAGCCAGTTTGTTGCTCCTGCGGCAGCATTCGTGTCGCCCAGCTGCTTGCTTGTCACCAGTGGTGAGTCAGCACACACAGCGCTGCTGCCGCAAGCTGCACCCTCCGGCTGCTCTGCTGCCGTTGCTGCAGCGGCATGTGCAGAACCAGCAGCAGCGGCAGCAGCAGCTGCAGTAGGTGTTTGCAGCAAGCCCAGCAGCTGAGGGGTGCCGGGGCTGCGGCAGGCTGCAGCTCGCTGCTTGCGCAGGGCCGCACGCTGCTGCTCTGTAAGTACAGGCGTCTCCTGCAGCACCTGCTGCTGCTGCTGCTGCTGGGGTGCCTGATCGTCACGGGCCTGCCGGGTGGTGGTGATGGTTTCGCAGGGAGGTGTGCATTGCCGGCACTGCTCAGCAGCAGAGGCAGTGGTTGGCGCCTGCTCCTGCTGCTGCTGCTGCTTGGCTGTCTTGTTGTCACCAGCAGTCTGTGCCTGACCTGATTCGCATGGCGGAGTGCACTGCCGCTTTTGCCCTGCAGCAGAGGCAGTGGTTGGCTCATGCTGCTGCTGCTGCTTGGCTGTTGGATTGTCATCACCTGCTTGTGCCTGGCTGGATTCACGGGGAGGCGTGCACTGCCGCTTTTGCCCAGGTGCTGCCGCACTGCCAGCCTGTGACGCCAGTGGTGCCAGCAGTCGCCTGCGGCCTGCGCTGATGCTGGCGCGTGGTGGACGCTGCTGCTGCTGCTGCCGCTGCTGCAGGTGACGCTGCTGCCGCTGCCACAGCTGCTGCTGGCGGAGTTGCTGCTGCTGCCACAGCTGCACTTGAGCAAGCGCTGGGAGGCTCATGTCGTCATCGTCAATGGCCATAGTGCTGCTGTCAGTGCCGCCACTGTCAGCACTGCTGCTGGTGCCACTGCTGCTGCTTGTGTCGCTGCTGCTGCTTGTGTCGCTGCTACTGCTGGTGTCACTGCTACTGCTTGTGTCGCTGCTGCTTGCGTCACCGCTGCTGGTGCCGCTGCTTGTTGTAGCGCTGCTGTTGGCCTCATTGCTGCAGGCATCGCCTTGTTGGCCAGGCTCAGGCGACATCTTCTGTTGCAGCTGAGTAATTTGCAGTGCTGTCATTGGAGCCTGCTGTGCAGCCTGAAGCGGAGCATCTGGCCTGTCCCTTTGCGCATTGCTGCCGCTGTCAGCACTGCTGCCGCTGTCAGCGCTGCTGTCAGTGTCCTCACTACTGCTAGTGCAGTCACTGCTGCTGCTTGTGGCGTCGCTGCTGCTGCTGCTGCTGATGCTGCTGGTGTCGTCACTGCTCTGTGCCACCTCAACGCTGGCTGCCTGCTCAGCATCTGCTGCGGCCAGAGGTGCATCAGCTGATGCTGCGTCTACTGCGGCTTGTGAGGCTGCTGCTTCTGTTGCTGCTGCTTCTGCAGCTGCCACCCCTGTTTCTGATGCTTCTGATGTCACTACTGCTGTTGCTATCGCTGCTGGTGCTGCAAATCTTGTTGATGCTGCTGCTTCTGCTGCTGCTACTCCTGTTGCTGGTGCTTCTGATGTCACTACATCTGTTGCTGTTGTTGCTGGTGCTGCGACTTCTGTTGAAGCTGCTGCTGCTGCTACTTCTGTAGCGTCTGCAGCAACAGCTGCTACAGTCACAGTCGCAACAGGAGCAAGCTCAGCTTGTTGTGGTGGCTGCTGCTGCTGCTTGTGGACCTGCTGCATGTTGCGTGGCTGCTGCAGCGGTGCCAGCAGCCGCCTGCGTCCCGTGCTGGCGTTGCCACGCTGCACCTGGCTGGCAGAGCTGCGCATGCTGTGCTGCTGACCACGACTGGCAGACTGGCACACTGCAACAGTCCTAGCAGCAGCGTCTGCTGCCGCTGCAGCAGCAGTTGCTGTCGTCATGAGAAGTGCAGCTCGCCGTTGTGCAATGCTGCTCAAGGCACGCGGACCTGGCCCCTGCTGCTGCTGCTGCTGCTGCTGCTTTTTGACGGGCTGGCTTGGCAGCAGCAGCAGCGGCGTTGGCTTTGGTGGTGGGGCATCTGGAGCATCACTGTTTTCGCTGCTGCTGATGCTGCTGCTGTCTTCACTGCTGCTGGTGCCACTATCACCGCTGGTGCCACTGCTGCTGGATTCGCTGCTGCAGCTGCTTGTGTCACTGCTGTGGCTGTCAGCACCAGCTGTTGGCGCAACACTCGCAGCAGCATAAGCAGCTGTGGCATCTGAGCAGTGTGCAGCTGGCTGATCAGCATCACAGTCCATCATATCACCACTTGCTGCTGGCAGCGCAGTCTGATGGCTGGCCTGGCTGCAGCTGCAGCGCACGCCACCGCTGCTACCAGCCACAACAGCACCGTCTGCTGCTACTGGACCTGGCGCCTTCACAGCAGGAGTTCCTTCTGCGGCACGCGCTTCTGCTGCCGGTGCTGCTACAGTGATGTCGGCATCATCCTTTGCTGCTGTGGCTATGCAGCTGGTTGGGTGCTGCATGCGTCCATTGCTGGCAGGTGCCAAGCTGCCTTTGCCACTGCTGCAGCCCTCGACAGAAAGAGAGGCACAGTTTGGCGAGTGTTGCAGCGCAGCCGTTGTGGCCTCACCAGCATCAGCAACGGCATCTGGCACTGTTGCTTGTGTTGTTGCAACTGGCTGTGCAGTTGATGGCTCATTTGCTGGCAGGGGACCAGCAGCTGCTGCATGGCCTTGGATGAGCTGCAGCAGGCTTGGAAGCGCGCGTTGCTGCTGCTGTTTGTTGGCCAGCTGCTGTGCTGCCTGCCAGGGCAGCTGCAGCGGGGTGAGGCGGCGCAGAGGCACGCCAGGTGCACCCTGCTGGGACCTCGAGGCAGCAGCATGCTGCAGCGCCTCCTGCTCGTAAACCTGCACCACATATCGAAAATATACTTAAGTCGAGCATCTCAATGGAAATTTTGCAAATCATCTAGGCATCAGCAGGAGCAATAGAGTGCAGGTCAGTGGATGGTTTGATCAGCATACAGGAACAGCACAGCAGCTGTTCCGCACCTCCAGGCTGCGTAGGGCAGCAAACATCGCGCCAAAAGGCTCTGGGCGGATCTTCCTGGCCACATGTCGAGCCTGCTGTTGCGGTTCCTGCCTCTTCCGCTTCATGTCCAGTGAACAGCTGCTGGGCTGGTGTGCTCCCTTGCTGTTCAGACAGCTGGCCTCACGGCCCAGACAAACAGTCTTCTATCCGATCAGAGTCATCTCAGACAGGTCAAGTGGCGGAACGGTTCACAAGAGACTCAGCACGGCTCATGTTGTTGCGAGTTTGCAGTCGTGTGCCAAAGGCATTAAAGGCAAAAGGAGAGATGGAAACAGGGTTGATGCTGAACATCAACAATATAGAGTGTTCTGAAGCTCCTAGCAGCTGAACGTGAGGTGTGCTTAGGTTCGAAAAGTTTGAAACTAGGGTCTGCCTCACCAGGCATCCGAGGTGTGGGCCTCGCCGCTTATACCTTTCCCGTGACTTTTCAACTAACATATTCATCATTATCATCTGCTTTTCGAACAGACATATCATGCTTCTATCGCACTGCTGCTATCTGCTGCTGCCGCTGCTGTTGCTGGTCTTGAGCTTCACATTGTCAGGGGACATGGCATGCATGCACATGACTGAATACCATCTGGAACGCCACAGAATTGCAAAGCAACGTGGTGCGAGGTCCAATGAACCAGCCACAAGTTAAGCAGCTACCACCAACTCCACGTCTGATCAACTGCGTCGTGCATCATCTTCTTGCAAGAGACAGCTCCAGCAGGTCCCACAGGTTTGCAGGTGTGCCATTGGAAGTGCAGGCACCCGGTGCAATGGAAGGGGTCTGCAACAGCATATCCTTTGTTATTGACAAGCACAGAAGCAGGACAAGCAGCTTATGCGTCACAGCAACGCTGACTGAGTTTCACTGGGGATCAGCAAGGCAGCAACACTTCGGCCCAGCTTCTAGGCTGTGCTCAGCTATGTATCCTGCATGAGCTGTGCGCGCGCCATCGTGTGCGGGACGTCTAAGACGAGTCGGCACCCAGTGATGCAAGATGATGCCACAATGCTCTCAGCCTATCGTGCGCTTGCACTCTGCTCAAGCTTTACACTGTCCTGACAGGCTTGCATCCTGCTGTCTTTTCTTGGTGCTGCAGGCTTGCACCTATCCATCACCACCAAGCACAGTCTGCCATCCCAAACCTCAAAGAATGAAGCACTACGCCCCCCTCCTGGCTATATTTGCCCTGGCCTGCTGCCTGGGCATCACTACTGCCAATGACCTGCAGCTGGCTGCCAAGGTCTACGGCTGCAAGGGAGAGTGAGTGTTGTCACGGTGCTCAGCGGCACTGCTGCCAAAACAGAGCTTGGAATGCTTTGCTGCATTCAATGCATGGCATGCCATGTGTCTGTTGTGGGGACCACAAGGAGCGATGCAGTGCATGCTTGGAAGCTGTCCTCATGGGGATAACCGCTTGTTTGCCATGCCGTGCGGCATACTATGCATGCGGCATGTACTAGGCATTGCACCCTTGAAGCAGTGACTGCACAAAGTGTGTTCATAGCCTTGCAGGCGTGTCATTGCTCCATAACGGCACTGAGTTAGCGTGTCAGCTGAAACTTAGTGCTCAACGATAGCACATTCTGCCCTTCTGATGTTCGTTCTGCTGATCGTGCTGCTTCTGCTTCTGCTTCTGCTTCTGCTGCTGCTGCCGCTGCCTGCTCTCACCCACCACCATGCAGGCTGCTGCGCGGTGCGCTTGTGCGCATCTCCAGCTGTGTTGACGACGGCCTCACCGGCCCGGCTCAGTCGGCATCAGCACCACCACCAACAGCGACGGCATCGCCTTCTTCAAGCAGCACAAGGAGAACAGCATCCAGTTCTGCTGGTGAGACCTGCGCCTGGCTTGCTGACAGGCACAACTGCCTTAAACATTGCGACGATTCCTTCAACATTAGGTTCTATTCACTAATCATGGGAGTCCCCAGTGCCAAGCAACCCACCAGCTAGCCGCGTTTTTCTCAAGATGATTGCTGCAGCTTGCTTCATCATGCATGCCCGCCTAGATGAGTCTATGTATGATGCGTCACAGCATGAAGTGACATCCAATGGCATGGCTTACGCATGCTGTGCTGTGCTGCTGCCTGCAGGGGGAGTGCCAACAACAAGTGCAAGATTGAGGTGGTTGGTGGAGCTGGCAGCGCCACCTACGCCACACTGGTGAGTGACGTGCATCACTCAAGCTTCGACACACATTGAATGTGTATTGTCATCATGACATATTTGGTCCTGTGACAGCAGGGTGCTGTCAGCATGTCACTGCGGCGCTCAGTTATCATCAAACCAGAGACGTGCTGCCAACTTGGCTGGCAGCTTAATACGCTTAGTAAGCTAGTAGGCTAGTGTGCTGCAGCCAGCAGGCTGTGCTGAGTGCTGGCCTTGGCACTACAGAAGCTGATATGCAGGAGACCCTCAAAGCTTGACCACACCTTGCAAGTCTGCTGCTGTCATCACTAGTGCTGACAGCTCTTCTGGGAAGGATTCATGGTATCATGCAACGCTATGCCCACTTGCTGTGTGCATGGCACCGCTCCCTCCCCTAATCCCCTCTCCCTGCAGGGCCTGCTCAACTCCAATAGGCAGCTGGTGTCCCCCCGCGACTGGCTCTGCAGCGAGATCGGCTGCTGCAAGCCCTGCGCCCCCAACAACGCCGCGGAGGCCTCTTGCACGCCCTTCATCAACCACACCGCCATAGCCGGCATGCTGGAGTTCAGGCCCACAGGCGGCTGCCCTCGCAGCTGCTGCGCCGACGAGTGCAGTGCACGCGTGCGCGTGTCTGGCCGTGACGTCACAGCCACCGGCACATGCTCCGGCCGCTTTGATGAGATGCGCGGTGACTGCAGGCGCTCCCTGCTGCAGGCTGGCGATGACATCAGCACTGCTGTGTCATCTGCGTCATCTGATGACGTGGTGATGGAGGTGCCTGAGGACGTCATCTTCCTTAATGATGATGGGACCGTGCTCAAGATGGGTACTGAGACCACCACACCAGGCAGGCGCCTGATGACCGATGATGGTGACTGCCCAAAGGGCTGGGCAAACAGCGGCAGGAGCTGCGCTGTTGGCGGCTGCGGCAAGTGTTGCATCAAGCAGGCTTAGGCCAGCACTGTTATCATGACAGTATAACAGGCCTGCCAGGTGTGTTGATCACAGCTGCAACCACCACAGCGGCTAGCTGGCATGGTGTCTGTACATGTATTGTCCGCTGCAGCAGGCTTGAACACATTTCGTGGGTGGACAAACTGCTGCCACCCATTTTACGTTTTGCAGCTGCACATGCTTATACATCGTGCAGTGCTGTTGTCAACGTGCAGCACTGAAGGCACACTGTGATTGTGGTTCAGGGTGGTTGATCCAAAATGGGGATTGGGGATACAGCACTGCACTTTTATATGTTTTTCCAATGAGACAAATGGCTGGAGCAAGGCTGGCTGCAGCGTTGTGCTTTCAAATGTGTGCTGAACAACAGCACACCCTTATATGATGCCGGATGGAAGTTCCAAGATGTTTCATTCAGCCGCTGTGCATTTTTATGTCTGGGACCAGTCACTTGTGTACAATTGGGCCTGTGACAGACATCCCTGGCATGCATCCACTTTTCATGTGAGTGGTGAGTGTGACACACCAAAAGAACGGAACTTGGGGCTGCACACCAGGTCACTGCTGCAGCTATTGTTGCTGCACTCCTGCCTCTTCGAGGCTAGTAGCTGCACTTGTGGAGCATCGGCTGGCAATTGCATGTGCGTGCCGCAGTGCGGTTTCCAACGTCATATCACAGCCACCATGCACTCTGCATGCCATCGACCTCAGACGGTTCATGCTTGGCATGCTTCCTGACTGTGACCTTGCCTAGGTAACAGATGAAATACACATATGTCACATTCCAGATGCCGTCTTGGCAGCGGCTGACACGCCGCACGCGGCAGCAGCATCATGAATGGTTCAGATGAGAGGGGTATAACCGTACAGCTGTGCCCAGTACTTGAGCAAAGTTGGCCAACTGTTACGCCAAGCAGTGCAACAGCAGTTGTACTGCTGTACAACTTTTGTCAGATGCCGGACGCCAGCTGGCACATGGCATGCATGTGAACCTCTTGCCAGAATATACGGACGGACACACCAAATAAACTTCAACGGGACTATGTCAGACACTTATGTGATGAAGCCGTGATAAAGCTTCAACCCCTGCAGTTGCGGCTGGCACACATGTTATCGCCTATGCAGCCGCGCCATGTTGGCTCACAAACATGCTTGCTGCGCAGCGGCCAAGACCATGGCTACTGCACACTGCACTGACGCAGCTGTGCATTGCTGAGCTGTGCAAGTGCCGGGGTATGTTGAGCTAGCATGAGCAATTGTATCTGTGTCGATTTCCAGTTGCCATTTTTCCCGTCGACTCAGCAGTGACCCCTGTGCTGACTGTGCAAGCTGTGACACTGCTGCCTGTTGGTCTGCCCCTGCCCGTTTGGGCTGATTGAGAGCTCAGTCTTGAAGACTGAGATCCGCCTGAACAAATGTTTATACACTTGGTTGGTTTGTACATTGCCACGAGATTATAGCTGATATCCTTTCTTTTGGGTCATTCTTTGGTTCACCAGTTCCAACTTCGCACTGCCCACGTCTGGCGTGTCCAGACGCCTAAAGACTGGATCTTGCAGCTGAAATCACAAAGCTGTAGCAATACACATACTATGAAGCCCGCGCTGCTGCAGCGGGGCCTGGCGGGGCCTCGTACAAACCTGCTGTTGCCAGCAGCACTGCGTCCAGCTGCTGCTGTTCCCAGCGTAAGGCAACGCAGCAGATATAGTGTGACATCATCAAACAGACAGGCAACGTGGCCGGTGCGTATGCTCAGCTCTGCGAAGTCTGTAGTTCTGCTGCTGTTGCTATCAGTGCTGCTGCTGCTGCTGCTGCTGCCTTGCAGTGTTTCATTTGACCTCTGCAGCACCCAGACAGCCATACACTCTTTGAACTGTGAATGTAGATGAAATGGAAAATAGTACTCAAGCTGCTTGATTTCGATGGAGTGCAGGGCAAAAACAGACAGCCGCTGGTGTGTGCAGCCAGCGCTGCAGGGGCAGTGCCAGGCGACAGCAGCAGCAGCGGCAAAGGCAGCAGCAGCAGCAGCAGCAGTGAGCCTGTTGTGTTCAGCCCCCTGGAGCAGCGCATCGGTGGCATCTGCAAGACGCTGACCACGCTGTTCCCGCTGTGGGTGGTGGCAGCTGCCCTGCTGGGCTTCCATCACCCTCCGCTGTTCCTGTGGTTCAATGACACCTACGTCACCTGGAGCCTCATCTTCTGCATGCTGGCCATGGTGAGGCGCGCCAGTGATTGCATCTGTGTGTATCACCTGTCATCTGTGTATTAGCTGCTGGAGCCGGCACCTAGCGCAGGTCTCACGGTTTCTTCTTCTTACATGCTGGCCATGGTGAGGCTTGTTGGCTAATGCATCTGTTTGTATCAGTTGCTGTTGTGTCAGGTCCCTTGCTCTGGCAGTGCAATGAATGCATCTGTGCAAATCAGCTGCTGGAGCAGGGACCTAGCACTGGCACTGCTGGCACTGCATGGCTGGCCATCGCTGAAGAGCAGCAGTTGCAGGCGCAGCAACCGGGGTGCAAACAGCACCAGCACGCCAGCGGCAGGACCAGTGCTGCACACCAGCAGGGCTAGGGGGAAAGGAATGTCTTGCATGCTGGCTAAGGTTACCTCATGCAGTGTGTGCCACCAGCCAAAGCATATACTTTGCACGGGTAGCATTTGGCTGGCCTGTTCAGGAAGCAACAGCCGCAGGTGCAGCAACAGAGGCATACGCAACTGAAGCAGCAACAGTGTGATGCTCAGTAGTACGGGCAAACGGCAGCAGGCACTGGTCTTTGTGAATGCCAGCTTGGAGATTAAACATCCCTAAATATTGATATCAAATGCCATGCTGAGCGCGGCGTGCTCAACACGCTACAGCTGCTGCTCAACTGCCGACATGTGCTGCGCTGCGCTGCAGGGCCTCACCCTCACGTTTGACGAGATCACCAGCGTCTTCACGCGCAGCCCACAGCTGCTGCTGCTGGGCATGGTGAGCAGCAGGACGCGGAAGTTGCAAGACAGCAGCAGCAAGGACAGCAGCAGCATGCGCAGCAGCAGACACCTCAGCAGTGCTGCATGTTCTTTGGTGTGGCTGCAACAGATGCACAGCAGCTGGATGTTAGCTGCCCCAGCCGCCTTATGGGCCAGCAGCTGCATCCACCACGGCAGTTGTTCTGTTATTCTGTTGCACTGCTGGGATTGCATTGTTTGTCAATTTGCATACTGCAAAGCTTTCCTGCTGTTTGTAGCCATGACATTGACTGCCATGCTGTCGCTGGTCCATGTGCCTGCTGCCTGCCGCTTGTCCATGTGCCTGCAGGTGCTGCAGTACTCTGTGCTGCCCCTGATTGGCTTCATGATCAGCAGGCACTGGGGGCTCAGCTCAAGCCTGGCCATTGGAGTGGCACTGGTGAGAGGCTGCTGGTGGTCAGCTGGGCTAGTCACAAACACAGCATAGCAGCACAGCAGCGGCCACTGCAGATAGCGCAGAAGTGACTGAGCAGTTTTGCCAGGTTGCACACGTGGTGTCAATAATGAAACTCAGCAAAAGATCAGGAGCGCAACATCATGCTCTTGATAACAGTGCCAGCTCAGGTGTCAGCTGCGCATGTGCAGCAATAGCAGCTGTAGACATGCATGGTGCGTATGGTATGTAAATGTGAAACGAAGCACAGCATAGGATACGCAGTACACCCCCTCGTCGACAGCAACACGGCTGGCTCTTTCACTGCTGGTGCTCACCCATCTGCTGCTGCTGCTGCTGCTGCTTGCGTTTTCCCGCCAGGTGTCGTGCATGCCGGGCGGCACTGCGTCAAACATTGTGGCATACATCGCGCGTGGTGACATGCCGCTGTCCATCATGATGACCACAGCGAGTACCATCATGGCCGTGTTCACCACGCCCCTGCTGACCAGCCTGCTGGTGGGCACGCTGGTGCCTGTTGATGCACGTGCCATGTTCATGAGCGTGCTGCAGCTGGTGCTGGCGCCGGTGATCGTGGGCACAGCACTCAACCAGCTCTTCCCCAGGGTGAGACCACCTGCTGGGGGGGGTTGGGGTCTGTGTTGGCTTGCCCTGAGCTCTGGGTGCGGGGGTGCGGCGGGGGTGGGGGGTGAGGCAAACGTCAGGAGTGGCATTTAGTAGCTGTATCTGTCTGTGCATGTGTGCTATGAAGCCGTTCACTGAACCGCTGTCCTCAAGCCAGGACGGGCAGTTCTCCTGTGCAGCACGTCCGCCACCTCAGCTGCCGCTGCTGCTGCTGCTGCTGTTGCTGCTGCTGCCCCTGCTGCTGCGCTTTCCCCAGGTGGTGCAGCGGCTGCGCATCTACACGCCGCTGCTGGCGACTGCTGCCGTGGTGATGATCGTGGGCAGCATGATCAGCACCAACGTGCCCGTGGTCAGCCGCAGCGGCTTTGCGATTGTGACTGCCGTGCTGACGCTGCACAGCTGCGGCTTTGGGCTGGGCTTCTTCATCAGCAAGGGGCTGGGGCTCAGCGACAAGGTCTGCAGGACCAACGCCATTGAGGTGAGGGGGGGCTGGCTGGTGTGTGTAACAGCATCGTCAACATGATCAGGAGCATTGAGGCAGTGTGTGTGTGTAGTGGATGGGACAATGTCAGGACCAACGCGATCGAGGTAAGGGCTGCTAGCTAGCAGCGCTGTGTGGTTGTGCGTTGCAGCATCAGCAACATCAGCATCAGCATCAGCAGCACCATGATTGAAGCAGTGTGTAGTAGGTGCAGCGAGGTCTGCAGGACCAACGCCATTGAGGTGAGGCATGCGCGGAGACTTTGAGCGTTAGTAGGGGCGGCAACACCAGCAGCAGCAGCACTAGCAGCGTTGTTGTAGTGTATCAGATGTGACGAGGTCTCCAGACCAATGCCATAGGTGGAGGTGAGGCATGCTGGCTGGTTGAGGGCGTTAGTGGCAGCAGCTGCGCCACACACAATTCCAGCAGCATCCAAGCAGTGTGTGTAGTGGGTGCGGCGAGGTCTGCAGGACCAACGCCATACACTACATAGAGGTGAGAGGGCAGAGGAGGGAGCAACATGGCTGTTTTTTGATTGGCTTTCCAGCATCGGCAACCTCAACCATCAGCAGCGGCAGCAAGTGACGGAGTTGACTGTCGTGAGGGTTCTGCCACAGCTGCAGTTGGTAACAATGCCGTGCTGCATACGCAAGAGGTACCGGGCATGCGTGGCATGCCCATCCAATGTGTGTCCTGGATATAAGTGTGCCTTTGTTGCGCTGCTTGTCACCTGCTGCCCTGTGCATCCCTGCCTGTGTGTCCTGTGTGCCACAGGTTGGCATGCAGAACTCAGCGCTTGCTGCAGTGCTAGCACGCACTCACTTCACAGAAGCACCCATGGCAGTAGTGCCCTGTGTGCTGTCAGCCTGCTGCCATGCAACGCTGGGTTCGCTACTGGCTGGCTACTGGAACGCAAAGCTAGAGCGACAGGAGCAGCAGCAGCAACAGGCATAGGGTCCGGCAGAGCAGCAGCAGGGGCAGAGACGGGGCAGGCAGTTGCAGCGGAGTGATACAGGCAGTAGCAGCAGGATGTAGGCAGGCAGCAGCAGTAGAGCTAGGCGGCAGCAGGTGCAGGTGCTAGCAGTAGGCTGTCCTAGTCCCTAGGGTTGCTTACTGACTGAGCCCTGCATGCCTGCTGCTGCTGCTGCTGCTGCTGCTGCTGCCGCAGGTCGGCATGCAGTCGAGTGCGCTGGCTGCCGTTCTGGCGCGCAAGCACTTCCCCCACGACCCCATGATCGTGGCACCCTGCGTGCTGTCGGCCTGCACGCATGCCACGCTGGGCTCACTGCTGGCTGGCTACTGGAACATCACCTCCAAGGAGGAGCAGTAGGCAGCACTGCAGCAGCAGCAACAACAGCAGCAGCAGCAGCGTTGTGGATGGCTGCTTGGAGGCAACAGCAGTGGCAGCTTTTGCAGCTGCTGCAGCAGCAGCAGCAAAAGCAGAAGCAGCATTGGAAGCTGTGTTAGTGCAGCTGCAGCTGACTGGCTGGCAACTGGAACATCATTACGAAGGACGAGGAGCAGAGAAGCTGCTCAGCCAGCATGCTTACTTGATGGTGGTCACCAAATTGGGTTGTTGTCATTTGTGTCAGTAGCCTGTCATCAAATGCATGCTGCGCAGCGCACATACCTCAGTTTGCCGCGAGTGTGCACTTGCTTGTACCAACATTATGCGCGGGTACTGACAACGCTTTCTGTAAACTTGTTTGTTACCAGCATTGCCAGCATTGCCAATCTTTGGACGAGGTTGCAGAATTATAGTTGACCTGCAGCATTGTGAGTACAATTCACTCTCAGTGTGCCACGGCTGTCATCGTGCATGGTGATCCGTATTCAATACGGAAGTTGCTGCTAGCAGTGGCGTCCATGTTTCCAACTGTATGTAGGCTCAGACGTCGAGAGCCTAGTTGCGCCTGTCAGTCACATGGTATGTAAGTGCGTATTGAATCTGGATCAAGTGTCTGGTTCTGCACTTTTTGAGCTGAGTGACTCAAACCCTACTGCCAGCACAGCCTGTGCCACAGGGCAGCAGGAGTGAGTCGGTGCCATGAGCTGCGACGCAACCCAGCAATGTGTGTCATCGGAGCATCGACAACAGTCAGTCGAAGCGGCATCAAGCACCCGCCTGGCAGCGGTTACCCGGACGCTGAGATCTGTCACACCAGCATTGAGTGATTAGTTATGTGCAGCGGATTTCACGCCAACGGCGACACGGCATCGTGCAGCTACAGCTGATATTTTTTACTTTGTATCTCGTCGCAATGTTCTAGTTGTCGAGCTGCACTGCCCTGGCGTGATCTGCTGCAGTAGGGCCAATACAGCAGCATGAAGGTGGTCTCCCTGTTCACCGGAGCGGGAGGCCTGGACCTCGGCCTGCACCAGGTTAGCTTCGTTGAACCGAACTTTAATGATCTGGGTGGCGATCAACTGCTGTCATCGCCTCTGAGTGCCGTCTAGAGGCAGCGCCAGTGCAGCGCCTGCCACCCTTTCCACGCTGCTCACCCAGCGACGTTGTGCTGTACTGCAGGCGGGCCATGAGATCATTATGCAATGCGAAATTGATCCAGGCGCACAGCAGGTGCGTGTGTACAGCGCAATGGCTCCAAGCGCAGCAATGCAAGGAAACTGCTTCAAGCACTGCTGTGCCTGCGCCAGGCAGTTGCCACTGTGTAGTGGAAGATGCGCCCGGGTCAATTGCTGCGTTTTGTGGCTTGCAGGTGCTGCGCAAGGCGTTTCCTGGCGTGCTGCTTGTGCCTGACGTGTGTGGGCTGCAGCGACTGCCCAAGGTAAGGGCAACGGCGCTGCAACACAGCTGGCCCTAGCCTGCAGATGCACACATTGGCGGCTCTTGTATGATACTGTCGTGCATTGCATGCTTGATATCAATTGTAGGCCATGCTTGGGGGCAATTTGCTTGCCAGGAAGGAGGTTCGAAGTGTGCAAGGGTGGCGCTGCTGCTGCTGCCATGCTGTTGGTGCGTGTGGGACACAGACGCATGTGTGACTGCCAAGACTTTACCACCCTAAGACAAGCACTGCTGGGGGTGTACAAGAATTGATGAACTTTTCTTGTGCACATGCCCTCAATGACATGGGTTCCCTTTCCTGCAGGGCGTGGCCCTGGTTGCTGCTGCGTAGCTCCTCTTGCCCTCAAGCACTGCCATCGTGCACTTGGTACTGCTGGCGATAGCTGCAGGGGGGTGCAACTGCTGATTGCCCTGATTTAGTCCTGCTGCTGTGCTGTATGCTGCAGGAGACGAAGCTGGTTGCTGCTGGCTCCTCTTGCCCTTGAGCACTGCCATTGTGCTTTGATACTGCTTGCGATCGCTGCTAGCTGCAGGAGACTGCAACTTGTCGTCTACCCTGCTTGATGCCTGCTGCTGTGCTTTCTGCTGCAGGAGACTGAGCTGGTAGCTGCCGGCTTCCCCTGCATTGACGTCAGCAGGGCAGGCCTCAGGCAGGGCCTGGACGGGTCGGTGAGGGCAGTGAACAGGATTGCAGGGTACTTAAATGGCAAAGATAATGCAGCAAGATGCAGTACTCACATGTCTAGATGCCCACACAGTGCATGGCCACACAATGCATTGCCAGCAAGAAGTCTGGACGGACCTGCAAGCAGTGGGCATAGCAACTGCGTGCGCAGCCAGTGCAGCAGCGACGCAGCGAGAGTGCTTGCAGCTGCCTTGCTCTGTTGTTCAGCGCAGCTGCGCATGGGGCTCCCTGAAGTTCTGTGCTGTGTCGACCAGTGCCTCACACAGCTGTTGCTGCTGCCTGCTGCATGTGCCGTCTGTTGTGCTGCCGCCTGCTGCCTGTGCTGCCGTCTGCCGTGCTGCTCCTGCTGCCCTGCTGGCTCTGCTGCCCTGCTGCACCTGCTGCCCCTGCTGTCCTCTGCTGTGCTGCTGCCGCAGTCCACTGGCCTGGTGCGTCACGTGTTCAGGCTGCTGGCACAGGCCAACAGCGCGCAGCGGCCTGTGCCCTGGGTGCTGCTGGAGAACGTGAGTCAACCACAGACGCCTTCCCGCGTGCATGCTACCTAGCCGCTGTAGCACACTGTGCTGTGGCCTCGCTGCCTCACCCTGATGTGATGTGGTGTGATGTGACACAACATGTTCAGCTGGTCCTGCTTCGCACCAGTTTTTGACTACCGCATTGTCATGCCCCCCCGCATGTGATGTGAAGTGATGTGCCACAACATGTCTGGCTGCTCCTGCACCACACAGATGTTTGGCTACCACATTGTATCCCCCCTGCCCCTTCCATGTGCTGTGAAGTGGTCTGCCACAGCATGTCTGCCGCTCGTGCTCCACACCAATGTTTGAATATCGCCTCCCCCCCCTTATTGTATCGCACCCTGCTTACGTTTGAATTCAGGTTGAGGCGCTGCTGGACCGCTGCCATGGCGGCCCCCCGCTGGTGTCGTGGGTGGTGAGGCAGCTGGAGGCCCTGGGATACAGCAGCTGGGCGCACCGCGTCGTCAGCTCAGCGGGTGAGGCATATCGTATTATGCGCATGCAGAAGTGCATTGGGCAGGTGCACACAGGTCAGCGGGTGCGCGCACGCAGCTTGATACCATATACATGCAGGAGTGCTCTGGGCAGGCGCTCAAAAGTTTCCGGGCAGCTTGTGGGCAGGCACATACATGTTGCAAGCAGATTGTAGGCAGGCGTCACGTATTACACACAGATGTGGGAGGCACACACACATTGCGTGCAGCGTGTTATTGTGACGCTGGGGCGCTCGGTGTCGTCATCTCAGCAGGTGAGGCATATGGTATTATGCACATGCAGAAGTGCAATGGGCAGGCGCACACAGCTCAGCGGGTGTGTGCATGCAGCTTGATACCATATGCACATGCAAAAGAGCATTCAGGTGCATACATGTTCTTAGCAGCGTGTTGTTGTGCAGCTGCAGCGCAGTATGCATGGCTGCTTGAACTTGTGTGCAGTGTCAGTCTGCAACTGTTGCCATAGTTGCTTTGGTGTGCTACATCAGTATGCTGACTCACACGCCTGAGCTGCTGCTGCTGCTGCTGCTGCTGCTGCTGCTGCTGCTGCAGGCTTTGGTGTGCCCAACAGGCGGCGCCGCATCTTCATCCTGGCCTCCATGCACGGCGATGCACGCGACGTGCTGCTGGGACAGGTGCGCGCTGTGAGGCAGAAACGAATGCTCTGAGATGCCCTGGCACTATGTTTCCGCACAGAGATTGAGATGTGAGATGAGAGATGAGACTGACATGAGATTAGATGAGATGAGGTCATTGCGGTGGGTGGAAGTTGGCAGCATGGGCATTGTCACCGACCATATTCATGGGGAACACACTGGAGGCAATGCTGTCTCAAAGTAGCCACGTGCTGCCTTGCCAACTAACAACAGCAGCCATACAGTATCTGGTGGTTCTCCAACTTGGAGCACTCCAATCTGACCAATCACCAGGTACTGTACGGCTGCTGTTGTTAGTTGGCAAGGTAGCACGCGGCTAAGCTGAGGGAGCATTGCTGCCATCGCTGAAGCTGCTGACAAACATGCCGCTGAGCACACACGCTGCTGAGCACACATGCTGCTGAGCACACATGCTGCTGGCACACATGCTGCTGCTGCTGCTGCCTCCTCAGGGCCTCCAGCGCTGCATGGGCTCCTGCCTGTCTGCTGTGGGTGGTGATTGCTGGGAGTGCTTCGACCCCGATGACGACCCCACCACGGGCAATAAGAGCGACGCAGCCATGCTGCGCTGCTCATACGCACTGGACCTCGGCAACGCAAGGTGAGGCTTGGGGAGAGGCTTTTAGCAGGGGCACGGGTTGCTTCTTGCGCTGTGCCCGCCAGTGAGCCAAGGTGAGCGTCGGGCGCGATCAGCAGGGGCACTGCTTGCTTTTCTGCGCTGTTAGCCGCCTGTCTTGTGCCCTGCTCATTACCAAGGCGACGTGCTACTTGGTACATGCAGCTGGATGCCCTGAGCCATTGACTATCTGTAAAGCTCCTGCTCCTGCTAATCCCGATGCTGAATGTCCTGCTGCTGCTGCTGCTGCTGGACCTGTCCAGGTCTGCTGCGGGTGTTGACGTGGTGCCCACCTTCACGACCAGCAACGCGCGCATCTGCCTGCTGCTGTCCAATGGCAAGTACGGCGCGCTGCGCATCGAGGACGCTGAGCGGCTGCAGGTGTGTGTGTGTGTGTGGGGGGGGGGCAGCGGATGCGGGAGAGGGAGGAGCATGCAGTACTTTGGGGAGGACGCGTGCCGCTAAGTCGGGTGTTGTTCAGTAGTGCAGAGCGAGGTGGACTGGTAGGCGGGCTGTGGCTGATTGTTTTCAGGGGAGGGGGTGCCTTGAGAAAGCAGCAACAAAGCAGGCGATGTGCGGTGATCCTGATGTTGTCGTACGTATACTGCGCGCGAAGGACACAAAGAGTTAGCAGGTGAGCCTCTGCGCATCTGCCTGCTGCGTGCATCTGCTTGCTGTCCAACGGCAAGTACGGCGCGCTGCGCATCGACGAGGCCGAGCGGCTGCAGGTGGGCCGACTGCACAAGGAAGCTGTGTGTGTGGGGGGGAGTGACTGAGGGAGAGGGATGTGCGTGCAGTAGTGTGGGAAGGAGGGCTGCCGCTAAGTCGGAAGTTGTTCGGGAATGCAGAAAACAAGTGCAGGTGCACTGGGAGCTTGCTGGGCTGTGGTTTCTTGGGTGGGGGGGGGGGTGCATTAGAGAAGCAGCAGCAAAGCAGACGGTGATCCTGATGTTGTCGTACGTATCCTGCGCATCAAGGAAAACGACTGATTGCAGGCGAGGCTGGCTGGCTGAATAGCGGACAACGCGCCTTGTACTGCGTGCCAGTGTTAGCTGCTGGCAAAGTGTTGTGTTGTTCATGCAGCGTGAGTACTGTGAGTAAAGGTGGCAGTTTAGTCAGGGTGGTGCGTGCGTCAGCAGATGCGGAGGCAGTAGTGCCTGCATGCATCCTTATCTGACAGAGTGATTCCACACCATGACAAGCTGCACAGCTGTCTACACGAAGCAGGCTTCTTCACCACTCTTCTGTCATCCCGAGCTCTGAGCCTACTTGCGGCGCTGCTGTGCCTCATCCCTTCTTCCTACATGTGCAGGGCCTGCCCGTGGGCCACACCGCGCCCTGCTACCCGGTGCACAGCCCCGGCATCCGCCAGCACAGGGGCCCTGCGCTGCGCGACAGCGAGGCAGACACGCAAGCGCGCGCTCGCTTCGCACTGCTGGGCAATGCAGTGACTGTGCAGGTGGGAGCAATGAGTTCGACAACCATTGATGTGTAGGGCTGTGTTAGCTTCCTCCTTGTATCAGACATGCCTCACCACCAGACAATCTGCACTTCAGGGCCGCGAACTTGCCTGCAGCAGGCTCACCAGCAGCAGAAGCAGCGCAGCGCTATTCAGCTGCAGGATGACAACAGCAGGCGCTGCGTGCAACTACCGCTTCTGCTGCCACCGCCACCGCTGCTGCAGGTTGCCCGCTGGCTGGGTGAGCGGCTTGCTGACCCGTACCGCTACAAGTACATGGCCACTGACAACGACATGCCGCTCATGAAGGAGTACCAGCCACACAACTTGGACGACAGGTGTGTGTGTGGCTGTGTGGCTGTGTTGGTGTTTGTGTGTGTGTGTGTGGGTGGGTGTGTTGGTGGGGGGGCACAGTGTATATGACAGGTGTGGGAAAGGCACTGTGTGAATAACAGGTGGAAGGGTGGGGGTTGGCACTTTTGGAACGACAAGTTGGGGTTGGCACTGCGTAGATGACAGGTGGGGTGGCACTCGCGTGCCTGCACGGCTGCATCTGCACTGCTTGTAGACGTTGGTGCCGTGTCGTGAGCAGGCTAGAGAGCAAACAGGGTGTGTGGTATTTCCAACTGCAATGTGATAGGTTCTTTACCTGCAGGCCAGGCATTACGCATGGCCGGGTGTCGCACACTGCTGAATGCTCTTCCCCATCCCACACTGCACCTGGCAATCGCTGCGTGACGCATGGATGTTTGCAACACCCTTCAGGCATGTCACTCGGGCCCAAATCTAACCTTCCAGTACAAAATTTCAACACCCATCACGCTCACCACAGTGCCTAGCTGTACCACACAGACACGCTACTGCATTGCCCATAATTGTACTGCCTCCCTCCCTGCCCTCCTGCCCCCGCAGCATCTGGCAGTCGCTGCGTGAGGTGCGCCTTGATGCGCTCAACACTGCTGCATTGCCCTTGTCTGTACTGCCTCCCTGCCCCCTCGCTCCTGCAGCATCTGGCAGTCGCTGCGCGAGGTGCGCCTTGATGCGCTCAACACTGTTGCATTACCCTTGTCTGTACTGCCTCCCTACCCCCTCGCTCCTGCAGCATCTGGTTGTCGCTGCGCGAGGTGCGCTTGGATGCGCTCAACACTGTTGCATTACCCTTGTTTGTACTGCCTGCCTGCCTCCTGGTCTTGCAGCATCTGGCAGTCGCTGCGTGAGGTGCACCTTGATGTGCTCAACACTGCTGCATCACACTTGTCTGTACTGCCTCCCTGCCCTTCTGGTCTTGCAGCATCTGGCAGTCGCTGCGTGAGGTGCGGCTGGATGCGCTCAAGGGTGACGGCGCTGCGGGGGGCCAGGCGCGCCTAGTCAGCAGGGGGCAGAGCGGCTGGGAGGCAGTGGCTGCACCAGGCAGGGAGCCGGGGGAGGACGCCAGCGGCAGTGGCAGCGAGGGCGAACAGGAGGATGAGCAGCTGCTGCAGCAGCAGCAGCAGGAGCGGAGGAGGAGGGAGTCTGCTGATGCAGTAGCTGATGACGGCGTTGATGAAGGTGGTGAAGCAGCTCCAGCTGCAGCAGCTGCTGATGAAGATAATGATGATGATGATGATGATGATGATGATGATGAAGTTGTTGTAACGCACGACAGTAACACGTCACAGCAGCAGAATTGTGCAGCAGCAGGTGGCAAGGTGCAGCGTGCTGCTGCTGCTGGTGTGGCCAGCCTTGTTGCTGCTGTTGGTGATGAGGAGGAAGAGGAGGCAGCAGCAGCAGCAGCTGGGGCTGCAGCGGCAGGAGGAAAGGTGAGAGATGTGATGTCTGTCTGTCCGTGCCTGCTGCAAGTTGATGAGAAACTTGCTTAGGCAGACAGTACATTTGGTTGGATCACATCCTGTCCTGTGTGAAGCAGTGCCACTGCTTCCCCTAACAGACAGCATTCCACTGGGTCCTCACAAATCCGCGTGCTGCTTGTCACGCGCTGCTGTGCCTGCACTTTCTGCTTGCCTTCCCCCCCCGCCGCACACACAGGTTGTGCACACGCGCTACCGCCCTGCGCGGCTGTCGACTGCGTGGCCCAAGGCTGCCTGGTTCATGGCGGGCCATGGCAGGTGGGGGCTCAAGGAGGCCAGCGACAGCCCACTCAAGGTGGGAGGGGGGGTGCAAGCCTTTGCTCGTCCAACACTGTGCTGATGTTGTGTAGCTGGGCATGTGATGTGGGTGTTGGTTTTGACT
>CADDIJ020001337.1:0-21611 GCA_902809745.2 Tetradesmus lagerheimii | reverse complement strand
GGGAGCTTGTTTGTGCCTGATGTGCCTTGATTGCTTGTGAAAGCTTGATCTGTAAGTAGTACTGCTTTTGGTGGATTTGCAGAGCATGTGCAGTACATGATCATGCATGTCATGTCATGACATGGCTGCTTGTGTTTATGCCTGCCATGATCTCTGTTTGTGTTGTCGATCATTTTGACACAGCTGGACGACTCAGCACTTGCATCCTAAGCCATGATGGGTCCATACATGCTTTGACTCATACTTGTGCGCCAGCACGTGCTGTGACGAACGAAGGCACGTGCCAGAATAGTATTTCACAGTTGGTGGTCATCAGCCCTCTATTTTGCCCCGTTTTGTAGCGCTGATGTTGGCTGTCGTGGCAGCATGCTTGAACATGTTTCCAAGCTGCACAGCTGCTTCTGCGGAGAGGTGTGGCTTTGCTGCTTTGACAGTTACATCTGACAGCAATGCCCCATGCGACTGCCAGGACAGCAATGCTTTCACCGTGGTGGGTTGACAACTTGTTTTTCTCCAGCATTTGCATCGTGAACACATGCAGACACGCAGAGATGTACGTCCTTCTACGTACCTGCAGGCAGTGCCGTGTGCAGGCTGTCACGTGTGGTTGAAGCTGCTTGTAGTCTGCTGCAGACTGAGAGTCTCCAAAAGTCGGATGTTGTGTATTGCATTGTGGGGGCTAGGTTAGTACCTGGTTTGCCTACATATGTTGCTGCCATAGGCTCCATGCCACTGCCAGGCAGTCTGTGGCAGCACAACTGCTGCCACGCCTTGGTGATGTGTGGGCAGGAAACCTCTGCGGTTGCCTTGATATGAAGGATGCATATGTTGCCATTTTGACATTTTGCTTTTATTGCATGTTGCGCCTTGTATTACTGTGCTCTCCTTTGTTGATTGAATCAGGCGAGTCATGTGGTGACCCAAAAAAGGTCGGTCCGCGTTGTAATCAGCTTGTTCCTTCATGAGCGATCAGGATCAGACGAGAGTGATTGAGTGCAACGTGGGTGAAGTCAATCACTGGGGTGCGTAGTGCTTAGTGTCGTCAAGAACTGCATGTACAGGTCGAGCATGGTTGTCCAAATCATGCATGCAGGTAGGTACTTCTGGTCAGTTTTTGGCAGCATCTCCAAACTAACAGCCTGGGCGACCCAAAGTCGACCGAAGGAAGCACCATGCTGGAACCAACACCAAATCTGGTTCGGGAGTGCGAGCACGGCGAGCCATACTTGATGTTGGCCTGCCATTCACAGGCCTATTTGCCCACCTCGCGCCCGTATGTCTTCCGCGTAACATTTTCGCCGATTTCTTCCTCGACATTGATCGGTTCCTCAATCTCATCATTTCATTCACTTCCTCAGGTTGTAATTGACCCAGATCGACATTCGAATCGTTCTTTGGTGTGCTACTTCAGTGAACAGGCGTTGGAGCAGTAGGAGGCCCTGTCCCAATTCCGCCGCCCGATCTTCGCTTTCGCTCAATCATCTACCAATGCTGAACACCAAAATCATAACACAAGGTCTACCATTGTGAATGCGGTACTGTGCGCGAAGTGTTACTTTCGATCAGCGCCTGACACAGGACACAACAACCTAGGACACACTGCCTAGCTATACGTTCAGCACAGCAGCGAGTGTTGATCAAGGCATGTTTACGGGCCGTTCGCCAAGATGCACACCACTCCTGTGGCTTGCACAATGGTATGGCAAAAATTGCACCAGCACCAACAGCAGTGCAGGCTGCAGAGCTGCTGGGTGCACGTGCAGCTGAGCTGTGCGGTGGGCATCAACAGCCCACCCCGGTTAAGATCAGCCTTGCATTGGTGTGCAACTGATTTCCCACAGGAACATCTTACAAACATGCACTGGTGTCAAGTACTCAGTAAATTGGAATGCCATTCTGGTCACCACAGACGGTCTAGCGTCTGACGGAGTCCTGATCATCAGCCTGATGAGGACTCAAGTTGAGTTTAGGCGGGCTGTCGCCAGAGCATCCTCAACAACTCGAAGGTTTTGATGAAAAACGATAAACTGCAACATACGAAGCAAGCCTGTCAGCTTGGTTGCAGCATCAGCTACCAGCACCAAGTCCACCCACTGGGGGGAGTGACTTCAACTCGCAACAGCAGTAACACGGACATGCCAGCTGCAAAAGATCAACAGCACTTTTCTCGCATTCAAATCATGAAATCAGTAAGCGGACAAGTTACTAATGGCAGGCTCGCTCGTCGTCAGACTAGCTTGTTTTTGAACACCTGTGACGTGTCATGTTACAGCGGAGCCGGGTGACATGCAATCCATTGGATGGCCGCTCGAGAACATCAATGGATAGATTCATGGCACACAGCTGCTTTTTGTCAAGATTTGCGCAAGAGTAACTTCCGCAATTGTCTGTTCGTGCTGCATTTTACACCTGTCTCGGACCAACATGGAACCCAAAAAGCGAACCGAGAGCATAACCAAAAATCAGCATGAAGAAGATGATGATTCAGTCAGTTGGCTCAACGCACTGCCCGAAGGCGCGTTCTTCGTGATTGCCGAAAGTTTGGCAGATGGAGCCTGGAGGTGTGCGTGGACCTTCTCTTGCGGCAAGGGATATTTGCAGTCTAGGAATGGTACGTAGCGTTCTCATGAAAGCCCAACAGCATCATGTGTAGTGGCAAGTCGATGCTTCTGCTGCTACTGCTGCTTCTGCTGCAGCCTGCTAACACGTGTTATTGCCCAGTCATCTGTGCAGCTGCACAACCCACACACAGTTCACCTGCTTGTGCCTGGCAGCGATGAATGCTCGTATGTCAGAGCACTTCACCATAGCAGCCGCTTTCATTGCCACTTCTGCACTGCCAGCAGAGCAGCCTCATGGACAAGAGCTGTGGCTGACCAATGCCAATGCCCCCGCTGTTGCGAATCTCTGCAGGCATGCAAGGCGCTGCGCAGTGCATCCCAGCATGGCATCCAAGTGCTTGCACAGCAGGTGCTAAACAAGCTGCAGCAGACGAGGCCACCTGAAAACTGGAACGGATGCTGCACTGTGCTGGGGCGCCTGCCGCGCACGGACGCCGCTGCTGCTGCAGCAGAATCAGAAGCAAACGCCAACTTAATGGCAGCTTGTGAAGCTGCGTTCACAGCTGCCGCAGCACGCCTTGGGTATCCTGAAACCACCGATGGCAATGATAAAGATGTCGATGGTGATGCCGTGGTACAGCTGCCTAAACCCCGCACGAGCTGGTCCTACTGGGACGATCTTCAGGCAGCTATAGCCGCAGGAACCCACAGCGAAGAGTCACTGCGTGAAGATGCAAAGTTCCTGGGAATCCCAGGCCTGGCGGTGCCCACTAACTCCGCAGCAAGCAGCAGCGACAGAGGCAGCATCACACGGGCAGTGCTGGAAGCATTTGGACTGAGCGCAGGCAGCAGCAGGGTAGTGCCCACAGTGCTGCTGGAGGCGTGCAAGCAAGAGCGGTGCGAGACACAGCTCGTTGCTGATGGCCCTGATGGATGTGCAGCGCTGCATGCTGCACTTAAGCGGCTGGCTGAGATGGCGTGGGAAGTTTGGCTGCCACTGGGCTGCAGGCACAGCGCTGGGGCTACGGTGAGCAAGAATAGCAAGCATTTGTTTGTTGTTGTTCTTTGCATGATCTACAGCTGCGCCCGTGATCCAGCAGTCCTGTACATGATGTGTCAGAGACCCGTGGAAGATGTGTGTCCTTTTCGTTACATCCCATTACATTATTTGCACGTGTGGAGCATGGTGGCATGTGCACTGAAGCGGCTAGCTGAGATGCTGTGGGAGTTTTGGCTTCCCTTGGGGCTGCAGGCACAGCGGTGGGGCTACGGTGAGTGAGCAGGTGTAAGTTCAGGCTGCAGGAGTGCCGTGTGATGTAGCGCGCACATTTGTATAGTTCGTTGGCGTATGGTTCGTCTTGCAGCTGCAGCATGCATACTGCATCAGTTTGAACAAGCACTGTTTTCTGCAAAATTGTTAGCTGTGCCAAAATGTTAGCCAGCAGTCCTGTACATGCTTCACATCTGCACCAGTGACACCAGAAGGCAGTGGGCAATTGTCCCTGATGCATGGGAGGTGTGGAACCTTTGCACTGATGGATCATGGCATTATGCTGCATTGAGCCGGCTGGCTGAACTGGTGAGATACGTTTGGCTGCCACTGGCGCTGCAGGCACAGCGCTGGGCATTTGATGAATGAATGAGCTTCGCGTGGTGTATGTGCACTTGACACTCGCGTTAAGGTTCAGGAGTGGGGCGTTTGTGACGATGAGGAGATCTCTCTGGGCGTTAGTGATGTGCGGTGGCCTGACTCTCATGCATCCTTCACCATGCACCCTGACCAAGGCATGTTGTTGTTTGCCGTGTACTGTCGCGTTGCTGCTGCTGCCAATAGGTTGGCAGCGGCCACTTGGCTATCCAGCATGCATTATAATGCTGCCAGCAACGCAGAACGGCGTTGCCGTGTTCTCCAACGTGCATTCTGCTGCAAATGCGACATTGCCCGGAGGCTTAACCACTATCCGCACAGGCCTAGGAGCAGCAGGTATGCACAGCCCGTCGCAGCTGCAGCAGCTGGTAGCAACCGAGGAGGCACGACATCGTGCAACAATGGCGGCCGCCGCCGCTGTTACAGCAGCAGCAACAGCAGGTTCAAAAGCACAGCAGGAACAGAAGCAGCAGAAGCAGGCACTGTCACAGGCGTGGGAGCAAGCGAAGCAAGACTATGGCTGTTTGATGCTGGAAGAGCAAGGGCATCGGGTGTGGGGTCAGGTGATGTGCCTCTCGCAGTGCGGCAGCATTGCTGCTAAGTGGCGCTCACGGCTGTGCTGCGGGGCTTGCTGTTGGAAGGCTGGAGCAGCAGTTGGGGGCGAAGCAGTGCTGTGTGTCAGGCATAAGGACAAAACACCAGCAATGGATGAAGCAGCAGCAGCAGAAGACAGTGCAGCAGAAGATAGTGCAGCAGAAGATAGTGCAGCAAAAGACAGCGCAGCAGAAGATGAGCTGAACGCAGACGCAGTTGCTAATGAGTAGGCTACTCCAACAGCAGCAGCAGAGCAGCCAGCGAGACTGGCAGCAGCATTGCTGTGTATGGCCAGCCAGTGGATTTTGCCCCCCTACCAACCAAGAGTCAACTGGCTGCAGCAGGGTTCAGCAGCAGCAGATCAGCACTTGGAGTCCAGCGATCAATCGACTTGAGCAGGGGTGGAGCCTTGCAGCTTCTGCATGTTTGGCAAGCAGTGCTGGCTCGAGTGTGTATGCCATACGCGTGCAGCATGCGTTTTCTGAGCGTCAGTGTGGTGGCGATGCAAGTGGATATTGAGTAGTCAAAAGTTGCAACTGCCAGCGGCACAAGGCAGGCAACATGCTGCCTGCAACGACAGCCTTTTGCTGCTGCTTCTGCATGCCTACACAGATCATACGCCTGACACAGCAATGCTAGCAATGCTAGCAATGCTAGCAATGCTAGCTATAGCCCCGTCATCAAATCCTCCTTGCAGCTACGTCAATGTGGTGCTGTGCTGCATCATCACACTCGCCACCAGCTCGTTCAAAAATACAGCTGCATTGCCATCGCTGCAACATCTCTAACAAGCTTCATTCACACATCTGCACGACAACAATCTGTTGCAATCACCTCACATCCTTACCAAACCCCCACACCACCTCCCACGTGACTGCGGAGTGGTTCCACACCACTCACGTTGCATGCCAGCAGCAATGCTAGCATCAACACTGGTGGCGGCGACCGCCTCAACTTAAAGCCTGCTTGAGCTGTTGTCCACAGCTGCTGCTTCTGCTGGTGCTGGTGCTGGTGCTGGTGCTGCTGTCACACATGAAGGGGATAGGCGCTGCGCCGCTCGCAGACCAGCATTGCCAACCTCACCACCTGGCCTGTTGGCATGGTGCCGTGCTACTAGCCTGCTCACAGCCCTGCTGGTATGCTGCCACCTGCTCATTGGACGCAGCTGCACTGCCATCGCTGCAACATTCTCATTACACTGCAATCACATCTGCATGCCAATAAGCAAGTCTGACAGTAGCCTACACACCACCCCTCACATGACCTCACATTGTCGCCACATCTCTCTTTCTTCCGCTCCTGAGGGGCGCGGGGCCGATGGCGTTGATGCTATGGCTTAATGGGTAACATGATGATGATGATGATTGTCGCCACATGACCCCATATTGTCGCCGCATCACTCAATGCATGCCAGCAACCTGGTTTAGCCTCGCCACTGGCCCGACTGAAGCCAATTCTGCTCACAGCCCTGCTGGTACGGTGCCGTGCTGCTTCATTACGACCGACACCTGATCATTCTTATACAGTTTCCCCGCCATCGCCGCAACATCCTCAGCAGCAATTGACTCAGCAGCGCCAGGCGACAGCCACGTCGCCCCATGCGCAGCAGCAGCCTCAGCACCGTAGATCGCAAGCATCGCTGTATCACGCGTGCACACGGCTTGCTGCACTGTCGCGTGCTGGCCTAGGTACAGGTACCTAAACGGCTGCGTTGCGATGAACGCTTCAAAGCGCTCCTTGCGTCGCCGCACACCCATCTGACCTGTGGGGTTCTGCGCGTGACTGACGCACCCTGGACCGCCTTCTTTGACTACTGTACTTGTTGCCATGTCTGCTGCTGCAGCAGCAGCAGCAGTTGACGCAAAGGTGGCTGGGCTCGCTGCTGCTGGTGCTGCTATAGCTGGCGGCACTGCTGCTGGGGTAGATGCTGCTGCTGCTGCTGCTGGAGAAGCAGCGGGCGCTGCCCTTTGCTTGCGCTGCTTCTTCACAGTCTTGCGCTGGGGCTGAGACGGCAGATCTGCTGCTGCAGCAGCAGCTGTAGCTGCTATTGCAGCCTTGGCGGCTGCTGCTGCAGCCCGCTGAGCTGCAGTGCTGCCGCTGCCAGCTGCTGTAACACTACCTGCCTTGCCAGCCCCAGCATTGTTCTTTGCCCCTTCTGAGCTGCCGGTAGTGCCTGCGTGTGTCTTGGGTCGCTTCGCCTGCTGCGCTACAGCAGGGTCTAGCACTGCACTCGTAGCTGCAGCAGGTGGTGCCTTGGCACTGCTGGCAGCAGCAGCAGCAGCCATCTTGCTTGCAGTGGGTGCGGCGCTGCCAGCGATCTTGCCTGCCCCTGCTGCTGCTGCAGGGCCTGCTGTTGGTGGCGGTGTCTTGCGCTTCTTATCCTGCCCATTCTGTGCTGGCTTCTTCCCTGCTGCTGCTGCTGCTGGTGCTGGTGGTTTCTCAACTTTTGCTGGTGCAGCTGGCCTCATCATCGTTGGTGCCCCTAGCTTGGCAAGTGCTGCCAACTTCTGATCAGCAGGCGTCAGTTTGGCTCCTGCAGCAGCAGCACGTGGCTTCACCCCTGCCTTCAGAGTTGGAGCTCCAACAGCTGGCGCTGCTGCCGCAGCGGTGCTGCTGCCACCTGCAGCTGCTGCTGCAGCAGCTGCCTGGCTGCTTGCAACACGGGTTTGAGCAGCTGTAGTTGCAGATGCACTGCCTGCTGGCTTCTTTGTTTTCTTGGTGGCTGGCTGCTGCAGCTTCTGAGGTGCCGGCCGCTTCACACCTGCTGCTGCTGCTGGTGGTGGCGGTGCTGCGGTTGCCGCTGCTGCTGGACCAACCATCGCGGGTCCGGCACTGGATGCTGCTGCTGCTGCTGCAGATACTGTGCTGGGTCCTGCCACTGCTGCATCGTTACAAGCAGCTGCCGTTCCTTCGCCTGCTGTCGCAGCACTGGGCTGATCAGGCGCTGCTGCTGCTGCTGGGCCGCCAGCCAGCTTACGCGGCACCCATTTCGCTGCCAGCACATTTACAGCACCACCTACTGTCTTGCTGCCAGCTGCTGCCTTGGCTGCTGCACTGTTGGGGTTCTTTGTTGCCGCTGGCTGTGCTGCTCTAGGAAGAATTGTGTCTGCTGAGGGCGCAACTGGAGCTGCAAGTGCCGCTGCTGCTTCTGCCAACTCTGCGTTACCTGCTGCTGCGGTTGATGGTGCCGGCGCTGCAGACTCATCTACCTTAGAAGGTGCATCAGCGCAACCAAGTGCTGCTGCTTGGACCACAGCGGCACCAGCAGTAGCGGCAGTCTGGGCTGCAGCTTTCTTGGGTAGCTTCAGGTTGCGCTTCTTGCCACCTGGCACAACTGCCTCAGCCCCACCAGCAACAGCAGCAGTTGATGCTGGCAATGTGTGCTGCGATAGCTGCTGCTGCACCCCCACAGGTCTGCTGCCGTTTGAGGCGCCAGTCAGTGCTGCCATCCCTGCTGGCACACTAGGGGCAGCAGCAAGATCGGCCTGTGCTGCTGCTGCTGCTTCAGCCCCTGCAGCAGCAGGCGCTTCAATAACAATAGGCGCTGTAACCTCAGCAGTAGCTGGTGCAGATGCAGACACTGCGATTGCATCCGGTTGCTGCTGTGAAAACACTGCAGCAGGCACAGCAGCTGACACACCGTCAGCAGCAGCGCCAGCTAATACTGCTGCTGCTGCCGCTGCCTGCTGCTTTGCTGACTCGTTTGCAGGTGGCAACATCTTGAGCATTCCTTGACCCTCCCCTTTTGTGCTGTCGGTGCATGGCATCGTTGACTTGCATTGACTAGCAAAGCTGATGCAGGCCAGCGCTTCACTTGGCTGCTGCTGCTGATTCGTATGCATGCTTGGCTGCTCATGCCCTGACCCCTGCTGCTGCTGCTGCTGTGATGGTGGCCTGTTGAGTGGTGCTGCCATGACTGTAGCTGCTGCTGCCAGCTGATCACTGCTTGCAGCAGCAGCAGCATCCAGGAAGCTTCCTGCAAATGGCAGCTGCTTGTCTGCTGCAACAGCAACAGGAAGAGCAGCTGCTCTTGAAGCAGAGGACAACAACTGCTGCTGCTGCTGCTGCTGCTGTGCTGCGCAGGTAGCTTCTGCAAGCTGCTGCTGCTGCTGGTGGTGGCTTCCAGGTGGCTGCTGCTGCCCTGCTGTGCGCTGTTGCTTCGGCGCCTTTTGCTTCTTTGGTTTGGCGCTAGCCTTTGACTGGCTCTTGTTGTGCTGCTGCTGCTGCTGCTTGTGCTGCTGCTCCTTTTCAGCAAACTTGCTGAGCAGGTTCTTGGGTGACAACGGCCCACCACCGCTGCCAGCAGCAGCAGTAGCAGCAGCTGCCTCACCGCTGTTATCGCCGCCGGAAGCAGCACCACCACTAGCAGCAGCAAAGGCAGAACTCAACCCCACTCCCAGCCCTGCTGCTGCTGCTGCCTCATCTGCTGCCAACCCCCCTGCCAGTCCAGCATTGGCCGGCTCTGGTCCAAACCCTAAACCGCCACCCAAATCCAGGCCCAAAACCCCAGCTGCAGGCCCCATGTGATTGTACTGCTGGTCAAATGCATTGTAGTGCTGGTTGTACTGCTGGCTGCCGGCCACGTGATGCTGATCGTACTGCCCAAACCCAAACAGGCTTGCGCTGCCGCCACTGCTACCATCTAGCCCCAGCCTAGGAAAGCTGTGTGGTACAAGGCGTCCAGATGCTGGGCTGTTTTCAGCAAACAGGCCAGCTAGCAGAGCAGGTGATGATGACACAGCAGCAGCAGGGGGACTGCCTAGAACTGCTGCTGCTCCAAAACCGCCAAAGCTTGTGGCGCGTCTAAACCCAGGGCTGAGGCAAGAGGCACGTGCTGGGGGTAGCTCAGGGGATAGCACGCCTTGCGGCTGCTGCTGCCGCAGCAGCAGCAGCGGATCATGCCTTAGCTTGCGCCTGATTGCTTCTGCACTGCCAGCAGTGCTGCCTGCTGGGGCAGGCCTAGGAGGCAGCTGCTTGCCTGCCTGCTGCTGCTGCTGCTGCCTGGTCAATGGCTGCTGCTGCTGCTGCTGCTGCTGCGGCGGCGGCGGCGGTGGGTTTTGAGACTGCCTGGTTGAGCGCATGCTACCCTTCTTACGTTGGTTGCCTTTCTTGCTGCGTGCCTTTGGCTGCTGCTGCTGCTGCTCATCTGGCTGGTTATGCTGATCAGCGGCCTCACTGGGCAGAGCATCTAGCAGCAAGGCTGCTGCTGCTGCCGCTGCAGCTGCGGCTGCATCCGTACGCTGAGCCTTCTGTGCCTGCTTGCGTCCTTGACAGCTATTATCTGTATCCGAGCTGCTGCTGGTGTTTATGCCGTTAGTAACGTCCATCACTCTCTGGGGCTTCCTAGCTGCAGGACTGTTACTCAGCAGCACCAAGCTTTTTGCTGCTGCGTCATTGGCAGCAGCAGCAGCACCAGCGGGCACCTGCTGCTTCACAGCAGCAGCAGCTGCATCCATGCCACTGCCGCTGCACTCCTGGTCCATCTGCAGCAGCATCGCTTTGTGATCCTGCAACTCCTGTTCTTCTGCCCAGTGCTTGGCAACAGCAGTTGCCGCAGCACTGCTGCTGCTGCCGCTGTGCTTCTGCAGCTGCTGCAGCAGCTGCCGCCGCTTTGCTGCGACCTCATTTGTGCTGTAGCTCTGCTTAGGGAAGTTAGTCACAGCGATGCTCTGCAGCAAAGCGAGTGCGGCTACGTCATATGCACGTGCCGCAGAGAAGGCATCGTCAAAGTGCCCTAGCTGCAGCTCAGCTCCCATTACTGTGATGCTGGCTGTGGCCTTGCTGCTGCTGCTGCTGTTGGTATTGGCGCTGCTGAGCTGTTGTACACCACGGAAGCCGGGTCTAGCTACTGCTGCTGCTGCTGCTGCTGCGGGAGCGGCCTGGCCTGGGATAGTTACTGAGTGCGTCACACGCTTGGCAGCAGTGGCAGCAGCAGCGGCCGCACTAGCTGCTGCTGCTGCTGCAGCGCTGTCTGTTGCCATGTTGGTCGCCAGGGGATGCTGCTGCTGCTGCTGCTGCTGCTGCTGCTGCTGCTGCGGCAGCAGCTGGGAGTGGTCAAGTAAGGATATGTGAGGCAGTAACAGGCCATCATGCTGCTGAGTCAGCACTGCATCCTGCTGCTGCTGGTGGTGGTGGTGTGGCTGGTCATATGCCATCTGAGGCAGCGGCAAGCCGTCCAGCTGCTGCAGCAGAGGCATGCCTAACATGTTTCCTAACATGTGTGGCTGGGAGAGGTCCACAGCAGCACTAGCATCACTGCTGAAGCTGGTGCTGCTGCTGGTGCTGCTGCGCCTCTGCTTCATCTGCTGCTGCTGCTGCTGGTGCGGCTTCACATTGTCATTGATGTCACTTGCAGGGGATAGTCCTGTTACTCCTGCTGTTGCTGCTCCATGCATGGTCTCCCGCAGCTGCAGGGACTGCAGTAGCACTGGGTGGTGCAGCCAGCTCGCTGACTCATCACCCGCTGCTGCTGCTGCTGCTGTTGTTGAGGTGAGAGGAAGCATGATTGATGCGCTTCCAGGTGTCGCATCTGCTGCTGCTGCTGCTGTTACTGGTGGCGGCAGCAGCGCTGCAGGCCAGGTGTTGTTCGCTGCTGCTGCTGTTGTCACTGCGTGAGTGGTGACAAGGCAGTGCCCATCGCTGCTGCTGGTGCGGTTGAAGGCACCCCAGCTGAACCCTAGCTCTCCACTGCCCAAGCTGCCTGGCTTAATCTTGCCATAGCAACCACCCACCTCTGCTGCTGCTGCTGCCGGTGCGGCTGTTGGGATCTCCATGTACTCACTCGCCTGCCCTGCTGCTGCTGCTGTTGCAGGCGGCATGCCAAGTGGCATGCTAGCAGGCATAGACATGAAGCACGGCAGTGGTCCACTTGCTGCTGCTGCTGCTGCACCTGGTTTGGGCGAGCTTGCGAGCAGCATCACTACTGGTGAGCCACCTCCAGGGGGTTGGTAGGCATGCACATCACCTTCAAAGTGGCCGCCAAGTTTGCTGCTGGGAGGGCTGCCTAGGGGCAGGCTAGCACAGGCGACAGGTGCTGCTGCTGCTGCTGCTTGCTGGTTGGTGGTGGTGCTGTCCTGCTGTGGGAAGGGGTAAGGGCCAGGTGGTTGCTGCTGCTGTAGCCACTGCTGCTGGGTGTATTCCAGTGCTGAGCTGAGGTGGATGCCGCTAGGATCTTGCCGCCGCTGCTGCTGCTGTTGGCTGTAAGTGAGGCCTAGGGGTGGCTGCACGGGGGCAGCTGAGAGGTCCAGGCATGGCAGGGCTGCTGGTGCACTTGCGTGGCATGCTGCTGCTGCTGCCTCCTGGTGTGGCTGAGGTGGCCACATGAACTGCTGCATGTCGATCAGGCCAGCATACATTGGTGCTGTGGCTGCCTCTGCTGCTGATGTTGCTGCAGCTGAGGCAGCATTGCTGCTGCTGGTGGTGCGGCGCACAACGCGCTGCGTGCTGTTGCAGATGCTGATGGTGCTCAAAGGCACCCAGAAGGCAAATGCCTCCCCGTTAGGCTGAGTGACTTGAACCAGAGCTTGCTGAGATTCATGGTCTACTTGCAGGGCGGTTGCTGAGTTGCCATGGCTGCTGAATGGCGATGGGTTCTGTGGGGTGTGCTCAGCTGGCAGCAGAGCCAGCAGGTCAAGGGTAGTGCTTGCCATCACGCTCGCCTTGGCGTGCTGCGCGCAACATAGAACAACGAAGGAGCGAACATATTGCGACATCAAAAAAGTTATGGTGGCTGCTGTCCACAGCAGATGAGGATCAGAGACGAAACCACCAGGCAGCAGTATTGGACCTAAATCAAGAGCCAGCAGCACATGACCTCCTTTCCTTGCATCGCAACATATTGATACGCTATAGTAAAGCAATCGAGCTGTGACTGCGGCGTACAAGGCAAGCAGTGTGGCTCGAACAGAGCTCACCAGAGTAACAGCGAGCTCCTACTGAAGCTGAGCGGGCCAAGCGTATGAATTCATCGCTGTCAACATCATTTGCTAGCATGTGTCTGACGACACGAACATTTCAGGTGATACACGTTTGAGCAGTTTGAACTGATGCTGCCCGCTAAGGAGCCCAAGGTTTGTCAGTGATAGGAAGGTGCTTGAACCAGGACTAAACGCTGTATCATCTCAAGCTGAACAAGTGGTTGTGGCACCCGATGCAGGTCGCCATAGCACCGGCTACGCGTAACAACTGCCAGAACCCTCATTACGAAAATCCAAGGTTATTGCGTCATCTGCTGCTGTGATGTGCACTCGACCATATGTGTGACCCAGCACGCACCATTTTATAAAAAAATGCAGTAGACCGATTGCAGATATCATGCAGCCTTTGGCAAAGTGCAGTACTCACATGTCTAGATGGGGCCCCCGCCAATGGCTGAACACACCAGCTATGATGAGTTTCCAAGCCATGGACAAAGCGCGTCTAAGTGAGCTTCTGAACGATGGTCATCATCCCTGTTACCTCACTATTCGCAGCCGCTGTGGCAGTGCCATTGGGCTCCATGTCAACATCAACAACATGGTGAATGACTAAAAGAGGCGCTGCAGCAGACATACACAACAAGCAACACAAGTACTTGAGATACAGGGTCGCTTGCGATCCTCGCCGATTGAATGCTTTCAGCTGCTGTCAGCATCCTGATGCACCAGTTCGACAATGCTGCGCAGTACATGCCATGGCCAGCAGCACATCATGTGGTATGATACCATGCTACCTGCAGAGACGAAAATGTACCCGACATGCCAGAAGAACAGAGTCATCATCATCATCATCAAATTACCAGATCAAGAAGAACAGAGTTTACGTTGCATGCGTGCTAGCGCTGAGCCCCACACGTGCAGCTCACATTTTCAGCGAGTGCTATGCACGTTTGAGACGACCGGCAACGCATCTCACAAAGCCAACATGAACACCATCAGGTATGATCCTTTCACAATGCTGTCCAAAGCCGAAGCCGACGCAAGATCGCTGTCAAATTCTGCTCAACTGATGTGTTTGCCCCCAACATTGCACTGCCCCAGAACCATACACCATGAGTAAAGAACTTGATGCAGTAACCAGCAGCTGCAGTGCATGCTTGCATACTGCAGGGGGGAGCAAGCCACAACAGAACTCCCACCAGGCAACCAGCAGCTCATGGCTCCTCAACCCAGCCAGCACTTCTGGCATTGACACCTGCCACTGCTGCCGCTGCGCCTACCTGCAACATGGGCATGTGACAAACATCTTGCGGTGCACAAGCTTTTGCTTGCGCCGCGCACAGCGCTCTGCCGTAACACTCCCTGAATGCTGACAAACCAGCCATGGTTCAACTAAGTGCATGGCAGCGCGCCCTCTCTATACAAAGGCCACCACTGCCAGCACCACCAGCACAATCATCAGAAACACTATCATCCCTAGCTGCGTCGTGGTGCCACTCTTCTTGATCACGTCGAGCACCTGCGCAAAGCCGCGACAGCAGCAGCAGCAACACATCAACAGCAACAGCTCAGTGCAATGAGGCAAGCACTGCAACATGCAGACATAACGCGTACGCAACTACCAGCGGCCTTCATCTGTACAGCAAGCATAAATCTGTATCCCTTGCTGCCTCACTTTTGTCTGTGTTGCGCGCAGCCTGCTGTGTGTGGTGTCCAGACTATCCTTTCATTCATAAAGCCTACCAGCAGCCCTCATCCCAACAACATCCAAATATATGTGCCCCCTTGCTGCCTCACCTTTTTCTGTGTTGCGCGCAGCCTGCTGTGTGTGGTGTCCACGTCTTCTTCAAGCTCGTCCAGCATCTGCCCCTGGCTGGACAGCTCCTCATGGATCGTCAACCCAACACGCCCCAGCCGCGTCACCGCAGCCTCTATGTCCTCTAAGTGCGCATCCTGCTGCCTGCGCATGCGGCGAATGAAGCAGCGCAGCGCAGCAGTGACAGCGTCAGCAAGCAGTGGTCATGAATAGTCAACCCAACGCGCCCCAGCCGCGTTACCGCAGCCTCTATGTCCTCTAAGTGCGCATCCTGCTGCCTGCACGCGTGACAGATGCAGCAACGCAGCGCGGCAGTAACAGCGTCAGCAAACAGTCCCTATAGATCGTCAACCCAGTGCGCCCCAGCCGCGCTACGGCAGCCTCTATGTCCACTAGGTGCGGATCCTGCTGCCTGCACACGCGACAGATGAAGCAACGCAGCGCGGCAGTAACAGCATCAGCAAACAGTCCCCATGGATAGTCAGGCCAACACGCCCCGGCTGCGTTACCGCAGCCTCTGTGGCGTCTAGATGAGCGCCTTGCTGCCTGTGCACACCAGGGTACAGCAGCGCGCCAATGATGCAAGGCACAGCAAACACTGCTAAGTGCTGTGCATGCCATTGCCGCAGCGCTACACATCGTGAGCTGGTCAAAAATGTGTCACACTGTCAGCCTAGACAGCAGCAAATGAACAACAAAGCGCTCGCGACGACTCAAAGCCATTGTCGCGAATGTCCCTTTGCTGCTGTCGCATTTTGGAGGCACACTCATTCCATTGCTGACAACTGCTTGTCACCACAAGCTTGAATTTGATCAGGCGTGGGTCAGGGTGTTGTGCTGTGCAAGGTTGCTACAGTTCAGCGGCTGCTCGCCTCCTTCGTCCGGTATGCAGTCCGCAGCTGTAGCAGACCCACTTGCACCCGCGACATACGACTACTGTCCAGCGGCCGCCGCACTTACTTGAGCAGCAGCTGCTGGTTGCCTCCCTCATTCTGTGCGCAAGCCCCTGCTGCTGCAGACGGTCTGTAACAGACCCCAAAAGCACCAGCAACCCACCGCCACTGCATGCATAGCTGTCACGCTAAAGGTTGAGACAAAAGTAATGGTAAATTTGGGTGTTTCACAGCAAGACTGGAACAGCAAACACATCAAACAATCACTAAATCTGAATCCCAGCCAGGGCAGCAATGTCATGCATGTCTACTTCGAGATCCTGGCTGCACAGCTGAAACTGTTCCCTCCATCATGGCCAGCACATCATAGAAACTGCCATCACCAGCAGCATGAAGATGGCCTGAAAATGTATCTTTTTGCATGCAAAAGACACACAGCAACTGCAAGAGCAGGCAGCTTGCCAACTATCCTGAGCAGCCCCATCCTGGAACCTATGAATGATGTACTTCTGCCCTGCATGCACTGCTGTGCCTACAACACCCTCAAGCAGCAGATGCCAGCCCAAAAGCAACAGCACAGCTAACAGCACAGGCACCAGCACAGCAAAACCACAGCAGAACACAAGCATCAGCCCCCCACACACACCAGGGACATGCAGTCAAAACTGCAGGCATGGCACTGCAGCAAAAGGAAAGGGCTCTTGATTTACTGCTGCGGCTGCGGCTGACGGCTAAGGCTAAGGCGCGCGCGTGAGTTTTACTGTATGAGAGCAGCAGGAATTGAACGTGCGTTCACAGGGATCACACGCCAACACGCTACCACTATGCCATTGGAACGGCTAGCACAAATTGCCCTGACATATGTATTATCGATACAAAACACCGAGCTCTTTGAAGTAACACTGAGACTTTGACGGCAAAAAAAACGGTATTGCGTTTACTTTTGTCTCAACCTTTAGCACAGCTCCAAAGGCACACACAGCGCGCCGCGCTCACTTGAGCAGCAACTGCTGCTTGCCCCCCTCGTCCTGCAAACCCCACTTGCCCCAGCAACATACAACATTCTGTTCAGCGCCGCACTCACTTGAGCAGCAGCTGCTGCTTGCCGCCCTCGTCCTGCAGGAAGCCCTCGCTGGCCTTGTGCAGCTTCTCCTCAGCAGGGTTGACGCGCGCGGCAGTCGCGGTCCGTATGGTGTCCATCATGCCCTCAATCTGCAGCAGCAGGGAAGGGTGTTACAAACAGCATTGCAAGGTCATACTGAGTCGGCGCCATGTTGTGGATAGCTGCAGCTACGCAGCGATGGTAACATTACGTTTGAAAGCTGTTGCTCCTGTGCCACCTGCTGCTGCAGCGCTGAGTGCTATCCTGAGCCACTGCCATTGTACTGAAGCCCAACAGTAGCTGTGCTTTGGTATGAGCCACAGCATGCGATACAATTGAGAGTCAAGGGAGTAATGCAGCCTCACGGCAGCCGGCGCTGCTGCAGCGATGGAGTTGCAGCTGTAACCAGCTTCTGCTGTTGCTGTGGCAGCACCGCCACAGCGCATCGTATGCATCTGCTGCTGCTGCGGCTGCTGTACTGCTGTTTTATGGGCTGCTGGCGCACCTGCCGCCTAGTGGTGGAGATCCATTTCCGTCTGCTGGCTATCTCCTCTGGTGTCAGCCCAAAGCGCTGCGGCTGCTCTGCTGCCCTATTTACTGCGCTGTCAAGCTCATTGACCTGCAAGGTAGCCAAACACCGAGCAGCAGCAGCAGGAGGGTGAGCATGTAGATTGGAGCACACTGCTGCAGGGGCCCCAACACATCTATCTGCACGGTGCCTGCAACGCATGCAGCTGCTGCAGTTCAATGCTGGGCAGGCATGCTGCCTGATGATGCTTCGTGTATCTGCATGACGTGTGCTGGACACTTTGTTGTCACTAACACGTCAGAAGTCTAGTTGCGCTCTGCTGTAGAAGCTGAGCAGCACCGCCAGAAATGCCTGCAGCAACACCAATACTGACCAACTGAAGCACATGACCTACCTGCCATTTGAGAGATTCACAGCCGTCTGTGACAATGCTGGCAATCGTTTTGCGCTCCGGGTTGGCTGCTGTAAGGCCATGGAAGCGGGACAGTTTGGACTGCAGTTCATTCACCTGCAGGTGCCAGCATGCACAGTCCACACATCAGCTGCTGCATGGCTAACCTGTTGCTGTATTCAACGCAGTCTCTGTGCTTACCGTGTCCTGTATCTCCTGCCTCACGATGTAGAAGGGGTCCTGCTGTAGCCCCGCCATGGTGCTGCTTTGGAGCTGCTGCTCCTGCTGCTGTCTAGCGCAAAAGCTGCAGCTCTACGACAGCAGCCCCTATATGTGCAAGTAGCCTTGTTACGAATACTTCAGACGACTTTATGTTTCATGGTAGGCACAGACAAGACAGCACCACTGCATCCCTCGTGTCCTCCGAGCAATGGAAGAGACGCAGAGAGAACAATGTTGAATTGTATATTCAGTCAAGTTTGGTTTTAGTCGTAAGAAGCAGTCATTGGCTCCTCAATGGAGAAGTTAAGCTGGACGGAAGTAACCTCTCGGTGACTAACCCACTGGCCAGGTGACACAGCTGGCATTTGCCACTGTAATGCACCCACAAGACGGCTGAATCCATGCTATGGAACGACAAGCCTCCTTACTCTCGGGCTGAGTGGCACAGATGTGCCAAGCACCCCGGGCAATCGAACCAGAGCACCTGTGTTGCTGTTCACTCAGAGCCAAGCGCACAGTTGCAACTTACTGCACCAACCACCAATTGCTGAACACATCAATACAACCTCCGGCGCTTTGGCATGAACTCATAGCATATGGTATGAAGTGCACCGCTGATGCAGGCAGGTCAGGTGCTGCCCAAGGTGCCTTGCAGGGGATTCCCAGCTGGGACTGAAATGGTGTGCAATGCCCAAGCTTAAAGAAACATGATTGTATATTGAGATTAACATGCAGTTCAGTTATTAAGTTTTCAACGCAATATAGATAGGGAGGGGACGAAACGTATATTTAAAACTGGTATACAGTATTTATACTAGTATATTGCGTATAGAGCGTATTTCCCGTATACGTATGCGTATATTTTGATCCCCTTTTCCAGACAGCAGGGCCAGTGGCCTATTTGTTGTAACAGTTATGTTTGATATGATCATCTTAATTATTTTCCACAGCAGGCCAGGCTGATATGCATGTTGGTTCACGGCACAACACCAAAAAGTGAGCTAGCAGCAGCACAGCGCACTGACCAGCAACTGCACACGCCCATTATGGGCTCCTCGACAGTGTTACGTAGGCAGCTGTCACCCTCTGTAGGCCTGCACTGCAGCAGCAGTGACTGTTATTAAGCCACCAACACTGCTCATTATATTTCAGCTGACAAAGCGCACAGCGATCACCTGCAACACCAAACACGGCACACATGTGCACCCAACTTGAAAACCCCCAAACTGCCAGCTGAACATCACATCCCAGCCACGCCAACACCGCCAAGCAGAAGCCTGAGATTCCAGCATGTTTAGCCATGGTGGCGGGGGCCCCATCTAGACATGTGAGTGCTGCATTTTGCTGCATGACCTTCAATCCGGCGTCCTGCAATCCTTTATACTACCGCCAGAACACCTCCCAGTTTCTGGCTACTGCTGTCAATGCCAACGACGTGGTGGCAGCTTGAGATTGAAGCTGAGTCGCCTGGCAAGTTACGTGCACACCTACAGTGCTGTGCAGCTGTTTGACATTGAGGTTTCAAAGCTGGGGTGACTGGTAGCATGGCGTGATTCAAGTGGCGTATCCTCAGAGGATGAATTGCACCTGTGATTGTGATTTGGCATTGCCTGGAGCATTGTGCAGCTGCTCTGCAGCAGTGCGCAGCTGCCTGTGCTGCGTGGCGCCCTGTCCACGCCAGCAGCAGCAGCGCCAGCAGCAGCAGCAGCAGCGCCAGCAGCAGCAGTGGTGTGGGACCTTTGGCAGGCCTTACAGGTTCATCTGTGGCCATGAGAAGGCCAGGAAGCGTTCTGCTATACGTGTGATGTCTTAGTGTAGGAGCGTTGGCGCCAAGGCCGGCCTTCCCGCCGGCTGTAACCAGTCACATGAGCCCGTTACCACTGTTGCTCCTGCACTGGAGACACAACTCGACTCGATATACGCGTATAATACGCTTATATTAGCGTATAAAGCGTATAGGGGCAATATACCACAAATATACGCCCGAAAACCGGGTCGGATACGGTATACGCGTATACTAAGCGTATAGTACTGAACGTATAATATACGGATATTTTTAGTCCCATCCTAAATATAGATCAAAACAGATGTGCCTGATGTTCTGTGCCACAGGTTGCGGCAACAGCAGATAAGTCTCGCGTGTGCACTGGTGATCGCGCGTCAACAACAACATAACCACAATATGGGTGTAATACAGTCCAACACCCATCATATAACGTATGTCAGATGCCCAACGACTTGTGTAACACCAAGCTCAGTGATGAAGTGCAATAAGTGGTAAAGTGCAGCAGCAGGCGACATGCAAGAAGAAGTGCGCGTCCACCGCCTGAACATAAACCCTCCACTGTTTCAGAATATGCCACACCCCAGCGGACATGTTGACCACAACTCTCGTTTGACCATTCTGTGTTGCCAAACACACATCTGCCTAACTTGCAAGCTAACTGGCAATTGTTGTGCGCAGTACACACGCCCCCCCTACTGCTTCTCTGTGTACTTGAGCCCCTTGGTGTTGGGGTGCGTGGCCAGCAGCTTGCGCAGCTTGAGCGCATCCTCCTTCTGCAGCTGCAGGTGTACGCGGTGGAAGTTGGGGCCCACGCCCGGCACACCAAAGCCACCCAACCAGCTGGGCACCAGGTCACCTGCAACACAGCAAAGAAAGGCGGCAGCAGCAGCGGCAGCAGCAGCAGCAGCAATGCGCAGTGCACTTAGCATTACTCAGTCGCTGAGCACAACTGAACGCGCGTACTCTTTAAGTAAGGCTGGGCACCAGGTCACACACAGCAGCACGGCAACAAACATGGTCCTGGTTGTTCACTTGCCGCTTACCAATGCGTGAGAAGCCCAGCCTGACTCCGTTGGGCAGCATCTTGGGCAGGCAGCAGCAGAACGGGTTGGTGGTGGCCAACCTGAACATGGTGGCCATGCAATCGGCAGCGCAGCCGCTGGCCACGTAGGGCTGCACGCTCTTCAGGTCCAGGATGGAGTAGCTGCTGTCAGTCTCAGCCTGGCAGCAGCAGCAGCAGCAGCAGCGCAGCAGCAGCAATCAGGCACAGCAAGCAGCGCAACTCCCCCGATGACAGCTAGTTATCAGGTGGACACTTTTTGCATGCAGGTAGCGGGCATGTTGGAGCAGAGCTCTGTTGCAGAACAAGGCCGCTGCAAGGCGTCATTGGCAGAACAGCAGCCAGTACTGGCTGCCCTGTTGTGCTGCGCATACGTATTGAATGATGTCCTGGCCGCAGCATACCTTGAAGCAGATGCAGCACAGGTTGAGGGGGAAGCCGCATGAGCCGCTGGACTCGCGCAGTATGATGCGCCTGTCTGTCAGCAGGCCATGCGCGGGCTGGCCCTGCAGGAGCAGAACCAGAACCATCAGCAACAGCGCTGTCAGCTTGAGGCGCAGCAGAGTAGCGTTGCATGCTTGCAGGCAACAGCCAGGTTCTGAGCAGGCAGGACAGTTGTGACTGCTGCAGGATCTATGCAACCGTGCAGCATGCCCAGCACAGGCGTTTTGGACTGAACCTCTTGTAGTGTGAGATTCGCTGCCACGTGAATAAGACACACAGTTACAGTCTTTGTTCTCTGAACTCAACTCGCAAAGCACACTCCAAGCACAGAATCACACAATAGGTGATTTGTTAGAAACTGCAGTGCCGGGAACCTGATTTTTTGTGGGTCCCATGCCACACTCACAGATCTGCAAACATTGTCAATGCCATTAGTCCACAATGCCTTGCACATAGACTGCTGTATCAGAGGGATAGATAATGGATGCTCTAGCTCTGCACACAGCGGTTGCATGTCACAGGCTGAACATATAGCTTCACATGTGGCACGTCACTACTCTCCCCCCTCCCCAAGGGAAGCCTGTGACCATGCAACAAGCAAGACAAGCAAGCTGCCTGAAAAAACTCAGTACCCCTCACAAAACCTGAG
>CADDIJ020001336.1:0-32933 GCA_902809745.2 Tetradesmus lagerheimii | reverse complement strand
ATCGGTATCTGGTTGACACCGCATCAGATAGCAACAGTGCACAAAGGCAGCTACCAAAGCAGGACGCTGCTGCATGAAAGCGGCCATATCTGGCCCTGCAGGGTGACATGAAGTAATATTAGTCCACGTCTGAGAAAGTCACCGACAACGTCAGCACACAATGGGATCAAACTGTGTCTGACTTAATTAACGAGAATGTGCAGCAGCAGCAGCAGCAACAGCAGCAGCAGCAACAGCAGCCAGCAGCAAACTTGCAGCAACAACAACACCAGCGACAGCAAGGGCCAAGCCAGCCCAGTCAGCAGCAGCTCAACATGCAGGACATGCACTTGTTGCAGCAACAACAGCAGTATGCACAGCTTTGTGCACAACAGTTGTATCTGCAGCAATTGAGTCAGGCTGCTGCTGTTGCTGCTATTGCTGGTCAGCAGCCCCCTTGGCAATTCCAGTGCACACAATGGCCTGCCACACAGCAACTGCAGCCACCTCCTCAACAACAGCAACAGATGCAGTCAAACCTGACAGCTGCCGCTGCAGCCGTGCCATCAGCCGTCACTTCTGCACAGACGCGGCGGAGGCACAGGGTACAGGTCATGAGAGCAAAAAGAGATGGCACAGGGCTTGGTTCAATCGGGGCCATGTCTCCTGAGCCAGCTCCTGCAACACTTGACAACGCTTCAACAATGGCTACATCCATGTTTCCTGGTGAGCAAGCTCCCGTGCACAATGCGTCAGTTGCTGGTGGCTCTGCACCTGTTGTCTTCCAAGTGATGCCTAGGAAACAGCGTGGAGGTGAAAATGTGCCTGAGGTGTGAAAATGTGCCTAAGGTGTGAAAATGTGCCTAAGGTGTGAAAATGTGCCTAAGGTGTGAAAATGTGCCTAAGGTGTGAAAATGTGTCTAAGGTGTGAAAATGTGCCAAAGGTGTGAAAATGTGCCTAAGGTGTGAAAATGTGCTTAAGGTGTGAAAATGTGCCTAAGGTGTGCTCAAACTGCCACAAGCTCATCAAGGATGCACAAGCTGTGCATCCAGGGGGCAGAGGTGGCAAGTACTGCCAGGCACAACAGTGTTCTAGATCTGCTGACAAAGGCGAGGCATGTTGTATGAGAGGCTGTCCGTGTTATACGGATGGCAGCACAATCAATAGCCAACACTCAGCACGCAGTTGATTGAGTTTGCCAGCTTATGGGATGTCTTGAGGCAGCATGGGTTATGCTGGTGAATGTCAACGGCTGCGGCTCACCAGATGTGCTTTCAGTTCTCACCACTGCGTGCAGCAGCTACACTGGTATGCATCCTATTCCAAATGCATCACGGTGATGCTCGGATCGTTGTATGCTGTTGTGTTCAACACAACAGTGTGTTCTTGCACACCTGAATCAGCAATCACTGGTATAATCAGCACCGCATTACTGTTGTGACTTAATCATTGATAAGGGTCCTCTGAATCAGCACCATGGTGACTAGTAGGGTGATCACACAGCTGCATACATCGTCTGCCTCACCGATCAGGCAGTCACGAAATGCCCAGGCGCATGGACATGTGCGCTGGACACGCAGTACTTACATTGTGCAAAGCGCGCCTTCTCGAATTCTTCAAGTACCAGGAGGCAGCTTGAGCCCTCATATTTGCAGCTGTCAGCTGCACACCAAGATCATACTGCAAAGTCACATGGATTCAATCAGTGATGTCTCTTCAGAGTGTGCAACATACTGATGGCTGCTGGTTTCATTACAACATGATGTCTATGCTTGACACGCTGCATGCAGCGGTGTGCTGGTGAAGCAGTCAACTGCTATGCCCCCCTTTCCCACCACGTGTAAGTGTGATATGCTGGTGAATAAGCAATGCCAGTGTTGCGCACATGGCGTGGTGCAGCTGTGCATGCTGCAGCAGAGTTATAGGTGTTAGAACTCGCTGCAAACATGCGCACTAGCAGGACACAGCTCGCGGCATATGCAAACCTTGATATCGCACAAGCCTGCGAAGTCATCTGTCTGCGGACGCCATTAGCAGTGTGACTGTGAAAGATCGCAAAACGATGACAACGAGAAGTCGCGACGTGCTCCGCCAGGTTGACGCCTGCATGCCCGCATAGGGCTCCTACCATGGTGAAGTCGTCTTGCATGCACTTAATCTTGTTTGGAGCGTTGGCTTATGGCCTTCGTTTCGCGTGGTCCTCATGCTTCCCCCGACCCCTCCCTCCTCTTTCCCCCCCTTTTCCCTTTCCTCCCCCCTTTTCCCTCTTTCCTTCCCCTCTTTTTTCTCTTCCCTTTCCCCCCTTTTCCTTTCCCCTTCCCCTTTTCTCCCCTCTTTCCCCCCCTTTTCCCTCCTTTTTCCCTCCAAAACCCCCCGCTTGTGTGGGGCCCGGCCCGTCCACGATCGTCACACGAACCGTGCACGCCTGTTGTTGGGCAAAACCCGCTGGCAGCATATGCTTTTGCGTGTCATGAATTTATTTACGTGTAATACCAACGCGTTTGACGCTTGTGCTCTCTGAATCGGCTGCCCGGCAGCACTACGCCGGTGGTTAAGATCTTCGCCGGCCACTGTATCGTTCACTCGCCTGCATAGCGCGATCTCTGTCTGACCACGCCTGACCGTGTGCAGGTCAAGCTTAACCGGACAAGGGACCACCAGGGCCAAGAGCCGGTCATGACCACCGGCGTGGAGCAGATCATTGATTTTTCCGGGTCTTGACTGGTTAGGTAACCCCCCAAAACCCCTCAGGCCTATTGTGGCCTAGATGCATCTATCAGCAGAACCTGCTGCAAGTTGCAGCAGCGTATCTACATACCGCATGTGCCACGTGCAGTAGCAGTACTATGTGGAGTCCACAAGATACGGCGGTGTCGATCAACCCTGCTGCACTGTTTTGTCACCTCGGGATGCCATGCCATGGCATGCACTCTTCCTTCCTTGCTTGCTGACCCCACCCACAATCGCAGCAACCGTTGCTGCTGCTGTGACAGCTGCAGTTGCTGCGGCATGTGCCAACGGTGTTAGTGCTGGTGCAGCAGCAGCCAAGCTCCCAAACTCTGCTACCACTGCACACTACAGACCTGCGCCTGCGGGCGCGCATTGCCCTCTGTTGCTGCTGCGGCCCTTGCTGCTTGCTCTGCTTCTATTGCCGCAGCGGCGTGCCTATCGTACCAAGCTGTGTACTGCGGATGCTGCTGCTGCATCCTCTCTTCACTCCATGACATGATTGTTGACATGCTGATGACACCAACAGCGCCACTCTTGTGCTGCTTCTCCTGTAGGCCTTGCTGTGCTAGGAACACCAGCCGCATCTGGCGCTTCAGGCTATACGTGAGCAGCACTGCGCGGTTCTTGGAGGGGCAGCGCGCGTACGCCTGCACAGACAATACAAGCAAGGCAACAGCCAACCAGCGTGTGTTACCCTGAAGCTTAAAGGCCTGTAACAGACAGACATCGATGAACCTGTTACGTTCAGCATTGGCAAGAGGGGCTACAGCCTGCTGCAACTGTTGTTCTCTGTCGCATGGCAGACACAGCAGCTCAACAACCAGCAGCGCAGCGAAGTGCGCTGAGACAGTGTTGCATGCATGCGCAGCCGTGCACGCAGGGGTTGAGTGTCTGTGCATGCATTTCTGCTGGAGTGCTGCTTCTTGTTTACAGCAGCGCCCTCATACCTCTGCCCACTCTGTCTGGCGCTTGGCAAGCAGCTTCAACTGCTGTAGTTTCATAGCCAGCGTATCGTTACGTGTGACATGACATGGCACACACAGCAGCTGGTTGAAGCTACATCCTCATGTAACCCCCCGCTGGTTACATGACAGAGCCCAGTCAGCAGCGCTCCAATAGGGTGCGGGGCCGACAGTGTTGATGCTATGGGTTGAAGGGGTGATATGATAATGATAAGTCAGCAGCGCTTCACCTCTGCCCACTTGGGGTGGCGTTTCGCAAGCAGCTCCAGCCGCTGCACTTTCACGGCAAGCGTGCCAGGATCCATGGCCAGCAGCGCAGGTGCTGCTTGCAGGATGAGGCTGCCCTGCAGGCACAACAAGGAACAGCAGGCACACCGCAGCTGAGCTCACCGCCACGCATTGCAAGAGACACAGCCAGCAGTGAAACCGAACTAAGCAGCGCTGTGTGGAGGCGGCATAGTGCACAGTATTTGCATGTGCATGGCGATCTGCTGGCCTGAATGGGGTGCTCAGTATTAGTTGCGCAGCCGCACTGTAACCCCAGGTTACAAGTTTCAGGTTTCTAAGCTCTTGTTAGGGAGCGGACTCAGCGGAGAGCAGCAGGCAGGGCCGGAACATAAAACCTCTGTTATGCTCCGAGAGTTCGGCATACCCCTTACGACTGTAACCCCACCTCTGTTTCAGCGGGCCGCTGCAGCAACTTGCACAGCGCTTCTAGCCGTGGCTCCATCAGCGCTGCTTCCACCCCAAGCACCATGGGGCACCTTCGTGTGAGTGCCAGGACTTGCTGCATGTCAGCACCACCCATCAGCTGCGACAGCTGCTGCAGACGTGCTGGCACCTGCAGCAGCATCAAAGCCCGGCCATATGGCAGCAGCAGCAGTAGCAGTAGCAGTAGCAGCAGTAGCAGCAGCAGCAGCAGCAGCACGCACATCAGTGGTAACTCGCCTACAGTTTGCGGTTTGGTCATTGACTGCGGTACACGAGAAATGACCGCCTAAACATATCCATGCAAGCATCTGATGCATGCCCCGAACCAAACACACATACCTTGCAGCGCTTGCACAGGCACGCGCATCATGCACGCTTAGATAGCAAACAGCCTAGGAACGTCAAAAACGCTCCATATAAAATCACTCCCGGCGGTTGGATTCGCTCAAGTCAATCGTGTGTGGACAGCCAGTACGATTCCACTCCCCCAAGTACCCCCCCAAAACCCCTCCAGTACACCAGCCTACCATGCACGCATAGCACACGGCGAAGGAACGTTGAAACCGCTATAACATACCATCCTACCTCATCTGCACTGCGTATGACTGGCGGCGCCCGCCGTAGCCATTCCTGTACGACGTCTGCTCCGTACTGGGCCTCCAACAGCTTGAAGCACGCCAGAACGTGCGGCAAGGAATGTGGGTGTGCCGACACCCTGTAAATGAAGCAACCAGGCACAACGGCACGCAGATGTGCATTAGGCAAGCAGGCCACTGCCCCGTAGTGAAGCAGAAATAACCTGCTCTTGCTGATTGTGTCAATGCCCCTGACGAACTCGTGTGTTCAATTCTGTAGCCGCTGACCACAGGGTTGTAAGCTCGACCAATAGCGCCGCAAGGTAATAAGCGTGACAAACACCACACACATGCACGCAAATATGACTGCCTGTGTCAGCTCACTCTCCAGCTAATGGACACGTGCTGCACAAGTACCATGAGGTAAGGCTAGCTCTACTTAGCTGCGCACATATGCAGGACACTGCTCTGCTGCAACACATCGAGTTCCTCCATCAAGAGAGGGGGCCCAGTCATCATGGGGGCCCAGTCAGCATCTTAGAAGGTGCGGGCTACCTCAAATAATCACAGTGTCGGCACGTGACGAAGGAGCATGAGCACACAATGATACGAGTTGTGTCCTCTGCCCCCCTCACCTGCGGTTTCCCACGTGCTGTAGAAGCAGTGCGCTCACTGCGGCACTAACACCCGCCATGTTGCAGGCGTCCAAGACGTGCTGCTCTCGCTCTCGAGGGCTCACGAAATGGTTGCGACAGCGGAAGCTAGGCGGCCGTATGCTGCTGGCAGTACTGCTGCTGCTGCTGCTGCTGGTGCCAGGTGGGTGGCTAGGTGCCTGGCCCCTGTCGCGGCGAGGCTGCTGTCGAGCTGCAATTCTGTTGCGCAGCACACGTACGCGGTCCATGATAGGCAGCTCGGACGGGTCAAACAACGCGGACTGCTGCTGCTGCTCAGGTGCTGCGGCTTGCTGCTGCTCTGCTGCAGGCTGTTGTGGCTGCTTGGCCGCTGATACAGTCTGCTGCTGCTGCTGTGGGCGCAGGTGGGACTCGCTGCTTGGCTGCTGCTGCTGTTGCTGAGGATGCTGCAGATGTGCAGCAGTCGCAGCGTCTGGGACCTGCTGCTGGCTGCCTGCTGCAGTGCTTTTACCGCTGCTGCTGCTGCTGCTGCTGATTCTCTGCTTGCGCAGCTGCACAACTCCTGATGGTGCATCTGTGGAAGCTGAATCGCAACTGCTGGCACGACTATTGCTGCTGCTGCTACTGGTGGTGCTAGTGCTAGCGTCACTCGTCGAACTCAGGGTGGTTGTGTCCCCGTTATTGCTGCTGCTGCTGCTACTGCTTCTGCTGCGTCTTGCCTGCAACATCGCAGTCAGCCGACCAGATCCAGCAACAATGCTGCTAGCGCTACTGCCAGCTGCAGCCCTGCTGTCAACTGCAGGCGGGCGCTGCTTGGGTGCAGTGACTTGCACACTGCTTGCAATGCTAACACTGCTGCTGCTTACAGCGCTACACACCACGCTGTCACAGCGGCGCCGCTGCTGCAAGCAGTTGACAGCATGCAGTTGCGAGCCAGCTACAAGCCCTGTACTGCTGCTGGCGGTGCTTGCCTCTGCCAGCTGCAAGTAACGGCCCATGCGAGTCCCATCTGCTGCAGTCTGGCACAGAGCATAGCGACTGGAACTACTGCTGCTGGTCCTATGTCTGGCCACCTGGTGCTGCTGCTGCAGCGGGCTGATTGGCCGTGTATGCACCAGCTGATTGGCAGCGTATGCTCTCAGCCATACATCTCCAGCAACTTGAACGTTAGCAGCACCGAAGGTGCTGAAACACTGCATCGAGACTCAACCCAGGCGGGGGCTTAAACAGTTCGGAAGGCAGTAGTCACTGGAAGCAAGTCAATTGCGTAGCTGTTCACTCCTCGACTGCATAAACACCAAGTTAAATAATTACGAAGCCAATGAGGTGAAGGCGTTATGCAATGGACTGCCCTTGTTGGCTGAGATCACAGATGTGCGCGAGCGTTGCATATGTGATGCGCTTTCACCAGAGAAACTTCCCGAACATCCAATTGGCGTTCTTGTCGCTGAGCTGTGGGTGCGCACTCAGAAATGCTTGGCTGTGTTACAGCGATCTCGTCAGCATGTCATAACTCTCCATAACACCCACAACTCCAAACACGTCTTGCACCGCCCTACCAGCGGGTTGTATTCTGCACGTGAAGCCAATACCTCATGGCAAGCACATGCCAGATTGGTTTGGCCCTGGTTTCAAGCTCTTTGTTTGAGCATGTTGTGAGTGCATGCTGGCTGCAACTTGTTCACATCACAGGCAAGTGTGTATTCCAGTGCAATAGCCTGCTGGTATAACCTAACACAGCGAGGGAAAGCAATCAGAGACACGCGAATGTGTACGTGTGCTGCCGCGGCGCCTGCCAGCTCAAGCTGACGGTCAATGGGCACACTCTGGTTGCCACTGGCTGGCCACTTGGCAAGCTGACTGGCCACTTGGCAAGCTGACTGGCCACTTGGCAAGCAGCTGCCAACTTGACGGGACGCGTTGTTTCCTAGAATACGCTGCTGCCAGCTGGCTGTTGTCTGTTGTCTGCACTGATGCCATAGTATGGCTTGATTGCAATCAACTTAGTGGAACCAATAGGTAACTCTCAGGCTGGTTTGCTATGTTCTAGCCTGGTTCCTGCCAGGAACTAGCGGCTAGTGAAATTGGGGGTACATCCGTAGGGTTGAGAGTCACCTATTCATCATGGCTGGCCTGAACATCATCGGAATCAGGAACAAGGGACACACTCGAGCGCCGCACTGCTTGGCAAGCTTGCACCTCACTGAGGCACCGGGTGCCACCAGTGGCACTGCTGAGCACTCTATTAGGCAAAGCTTCTACCCCGGCTTGGGTGGCACCCCGCAGCTGCACTATGTTAACTGCTGATCACACCCTAGCGATAATCGCTTGAGAATGATTCTCAAGCAACAGCTGTCACATGCATAATGCAGACCGTCTGCATGGAGGTTCGGCAATCCTCATCATCATCATGTTACCCATTAAGCCATAGCATCAACGCCATCGGCCCCGCGCCCCTCAGGAGCGGAAGAAGGTTCGGCAATCCTGTTACAATCCAACTCGGTTGTACGGTGATCCCTATCCATTGTCACTGCCGTACACGTGTTTGTACGTGCCTATCCGCCACTTGATTTTCAAAATGTCGGACATTACGCCATCTTGTGGCAGCACACAATTGCTACCGTACACCTACTCTGATCTTCTGGAAGCTGCTACTCTGTAGTCTGAAATGCAGCGTTACTTTGGGCTGCCATGCATGAAGCTGTAGCATAATAATAATAATAATAATCAATCCTTGTAAGCCATACCTTTCGGCATCGGCAACCGCGCCTCACCCACTGGGGAGGCGGAAAGCAGACTGATTATTCTCTCTATAAGCTGTAGCATCTTGTGTTATGTGGTTCCAGTTTTTATCATCTGGCCTGCCAGGCACTCTGCAGCGAACTCCGCTGCCTAGAATCTAGGCATATTCTCTGCGTCATCAACTGGCACTATCCTAGGGACTCGACAGGCGCAACGGATCCTTCACTAGCCAACAGCTGGCACTATCCTAGGGACTTGACAGGCGTCCTTCCTCACAACTCCTCACTATAGCTAGCTATAGCCCTCTAGCTCGCACTGTCCTTGGGCACCGCTAATGCGGCGCTGCTTGAGCACTGAATTCTCCTTAGGCTCCTCGCTAGCCCTCTAGCTCGCACTGCTGTTTGTGGAGGCTGTGCTGATGCGGCGCTGCTTGAGCACTGCACTGGCAGCACCAGCAGGCCAACTTGGCTGCGGCAGCCTCCCTGCTTTGAAACCTGGCACTATCTGGGTACTCCTTAGGCTCCCCACTAGCCCTCTAGCTGGCACTGCTGTCCATGGAAGCTGTGCTGATGCAGTGCTGCTTGAGCACTGTGCCAGCAGACCTAGGCAGCCTCCCTGCTTTAAAACCTGGCACTATCTTGGTACTCCTTAGGCTCCTCACTAGCCCTCTAGCTCGCACTGCTGTCCTTGGAAGCTGTGCTGATGCGGTGCTGCTTGAGCACTGCGCCAGCAGCACCAGCAGACCTAGGCACCCTCCATGCTTTGAAACCTGGCGCTATCTGGGTACTCCTTAGGCTCCTCACTAGCCCTCTAGCTCGCACTGCTGTCCTTGGAAGCTGTGCTGATGCGGCGCTGCTTGAGCACTGCACCGGCAGCGCCAGCGCCGCTGCCTGGGCGGCTGGCAATGCTCTGGAAGCTGCCCGCACTGCCGGTGTAGCTGCCGCCATTGTTCCTGCAAACATGCGGTGCACGGGATCACGGCCGGTAGATAAGCTTCAGACCAAAGTCAATTGATAAAAGCTTCCAGCATTGCCAGTGTTGCTGGTGCGTAGGCTAGGTGGTGTAAAGCACACCATGATTGCCATTGGCAAACTAAGCGTCGGTATGCTGGCCCAATGCGTACTCTGACAGGGCATCACATGCAGCTGCGGGCAAGCCACACCACACTGTGCTTTGGCACAGCACCGCGTGAATGCTATGAATGCCGCAAGCTAGCACACCTGTTGCCGCCTGGTGTGCCTGTGCCGCTGTTGCGTCCCTGGCCCTGGCCGTACATGGTACGCAGCAGCCCCACAGGGTTTTTGTTCAGGTCTAGCTCCTCATCATCAAAGGTGTGCTCACACTCATCAGGCAGGAACGCGGCGTCAGGCGTAGCAGCCCTACAGCAGCAGCAGCAGCAACTTGTGGTGGTGAGAAGTGACTTGGACAAGGAAGCTATACGTGCAAGGGAGCGCTCTCACTCATCTGGCAGGAAGGCCGCGTCAGGCGTGGCAGCCCTGCTGCAGCAGCAGCAGCAGCGGCAGCAGCAACGGCAGCAACATGAGGTGGTGAGGACTGACTCGGACAAAGAAGCTGTGTACGTGTGAGGGAGTGCTCACACTCATCTGGCAGGAAGGCATTGTCAGGCGTGACAGCCCTGCAGCAGCAGCAGCAGCAGGTTAATTGGCAGGCAACGTCACTGCTGTGCTGCCAAGCACGTCCATGTGGTGGCTTGGAGTGTTCACATCACACCAACAGTATCTCATCATGCTGAACAGCTTCGATCAGCAGTTTTAGTGCCCAACAAGTATGTAACCACACGTTGTTGCAAACGTCATGCACAGTCACCAGCAGACAGCCTCAAGCTGCTTAGCATCTGTACACGGTGCTGCTGCTGCTGCTGCTGTTGTTATTTGTTATTTGTTATAACGCGCACCTTGCAGCCATGGCCTGCGCGGAGCCAGCGGATGCGCTGCCGTGCACTGCCACTGTGCTGATGTTGGAGGCAGCACTGGCTGGCACAACCAGGCTGACAGGCTCAGCCTGCACAGCAGCAGCAGCAGCGGCAGCAGCAGCAGCAGCAGCAGGGAGACACAACGAATCAGCATCACCACAGCAGAACATGCTGTGCTGTTTGGCATGCGCAGGGCCAAGAGACAGCTTGTTTGGAGTGAGTTACGTTGAATACACGCCCGCTGCTGTCATAGCTGCTGAGGCTGCAGGCATCTCAATAGCACGGTACGGTCAGACTGTGCTCCCACAGAATCAAGCCAGCTTGGCTCAACTTCACAGCAACCATCCTCCACACATATGCTTCTGCAGACGCCACGACTTGCCCCTGCTGCTACCACTGGCTCGCATTGAGTTTCGTCTTACCTCATCTGCTACTAGCTTATGATTAGCCTTCTATTCTGTTGAGTTTGCTGCTGCTATCAACCAACAATTATAGTCCCTGCTGATGTCACAGGGAGGGTGCCCCGTTCAACCCATGCCAGACACGTAGTTGAGTTCCATTTTTGTTCCTGAGGAACAAAACCGGAACTCAATGTTGTGTTGCCAGCTCACCTCATCTTTTTCAACAGAAGCCTCCTCTTCCGATCTGTTCTTGCTGCGATCAGACCAGGCCCTGGCCTGAACAAAGCCTGCTGACTTGGTTGGTGACGCGCCATGCGATTTGGTTGGTGAGAGCAGGCCATATGAGTCATTGCTGCTGTACGTGCTCCCATCTGCAGGGTGGCGGCTGCTGTAAGTGCTGATCTCCGTAGGGTGTCGGCTGCTGTGTGGGCTGCCATCAGCTGGGTGTCGGCTGCTGTAAGTGCTGCCATCGGCAGAGCCATGGGCAGATGAAGCGTGGGCAGAAGATCCGTCTAGATCCATATCTTTGACCTATACAGTTCAATACAGTTCAGTTGATACAGTTGAGTAAGATGTCGTGAGGAAGATCGTTCTTGTCACTGAAGCGTGGGCAGAAGATCGTCATGATCCATGTCTTTGACCTACACAGTTGAGTAGGATGTTGTGGGGAAGTGCAGTCATGTCAATGAAGTGCGGGAGACACTTGGCAACTTGTAGGTTATAACTAATAACATTGTGAGTTGCCGAGTCAAGGTGCTGGTGCTCATGAAACCCATGTGTTAGTCATCTGACAGGGTAACACAGGTGTAACAATCATTTGGCGTGTGCAGGGCTCTAGTGCACGTGGGTCCAATCACCATCTTAGATGATCTGAGCCACCCCAAATGAACGCATTGGAAACACCGAAAGAGATGAGCACAGCAGTAGACTAGTCAATTTCTCCGGCAGGAGAGAGAGAGAGTTTTACTTTTACAATTTCAAATATAAAGATCTGTCAGTTGCGCTGGGCCTGAATGCTGTGTCCATCTTCATGACCGCATCATCCCTCTGACATACGGCAACAATATATCTGCGATGTGCCAGCGGCACACCCCACTCAACCAGCAGCATGGGCCACTTGCAGCAGCAGCAGTAACTCCTACCAGCCAAGGTGCTGGTGTGTCTGGCGGCCAAGCTTGTTTTGACAACTGGCCAGACAATGTCAAAGCATCATGGTGTGGAACAGCAGGGTGCACAATGCACGTACATTGCACACTGAAATGTTTAAAGGGTACAATAGACCAGTCAATGCCAATAGTATCTTGCTGAGCCATAAGAAGTTGATGTACCATGTGGAAATGATGTACATCATGCTCACCTGGTCAATGTGGTGTGCCTCATAGCCAAGCTTTGCTGACTCGCGCTCTGCCAGCTCGCGACGTCGCTTAGCACCAAGTGTGCGCTTGACAATGTACGCAGACAGTGCAACCGCACACACCAACGCAACTGCAATGCCAGCAATGGCACCTGCAAGCAGCCAGCAGCACAGCTGACTTAGCAATGCCCATGCCAGCTCATGCACGTTATTGTACATTGATACCAGCAGACATTATTGCATAGTTCTGATCGTGTTTTTATCAGGAACCGAACAATGCGACAGTTGCACGGTTGGCAATTGTGATTTTGTGCCGCGTTGCACTGCTGGGATGCTGCAAGTAGCAAGATGCTCATGCTGCTGCTTCCTCGCTATTCCCAGCCCTAGGTGCGCCAAACAATTCAAACTAGCCACAATGCTGAAGCGCCATCTGCATGCTGCTGTTGGGCCTACTGGTGCTGTCGTAGCTGCTGGCACTACTGCAGTTCATTGTGAATATCTGTAGTACCCAATTACCTGTGCCCAACTTCCCAGACTTAGTGCGATGCTCTGGTACCAGCTCCATTGTTGCTCCATCAAGTGTGGCGGTGTTTGGTGACACCAAGTAGCTCACAAGGCCTCCCCAAGCGCTCGGAAGGCTGCTTGTGCTGTACAGCCTGTCAGCATTTGTGCGCAGGTGGCTGGTTACTAGATCAACTTCCTTGGTGGGAGTGTCTGGTTTGAACTCAACATAGGCAAGTGCTATAACGGAGCCCCGCACAATGTCCATGACACCTGCAAACAGAGCAGTAGAGTCGCAAGCCAGAGGCGGTCAGCACCAGCAGAGAATTTAGATGACTGAGCAGGAGTGCGTACCGTGTGGTGGGCTGGTTGCGAGTGCGATGCAAGAGCTATGCTGCAGACATAAAGGCAACTGCTTGATCCAGCTGGCCATTGCAACTTTGTTGCTTCTCGCATATGTCTGCCCACACCCAATCGAATAGAGCTCAGCTCAAGCTGTGCTCAACGCAGCGCGTGAGCTGTACCTGCAGCCAATGGTAGGAGGTGTGGACACGCATGACTCATCGGAGGCCTCCTCATTGTCACACACACACCCTGCCTTAAGTTACGCCGGTGTTTTGTGTGTGCACACCACGCGTAGCTCACTCATTCATTCACTCACCTGCATCCTGAACGTGCTGTGGGTTGCCGACAGACGACTTGAGCCACGTTGTAACATCGGACTTGAAGCGCGCCATGTTCTCCGGCGACTCAACCAGCTTGTCATAATCCATGTTGATCTTCAGCTTGGTGTAAACCTTGGTCGGCTGACGCGGCGGTGACAGCGGGACAACTGGCAGCCCCTCGCTGCCGCTGCGCCAGCTGTCGCTGCCAGTTGGAGCGGGAGTTGGGATCAGGCTGCCGTCCAAGGTTTCAGCCTCGGCGTCATCAGTCTCAGCTGAGTCAGCAGTCTGAGTCTGATCCTGAGCGGTGGTAGGCAGAAGGCCCTCCTGATCACCCTCATAAACTACTGCCTCGTCTTCAAGTACGATCTGATCCGGATCGGCAATCCCTGCTGGATCCTCGGACATGATCTGATCTGGAGGTGATGCAGCTGTAGCCAAATAATCAAGTTTCAGCCCGGTAAAAGCAACGCCGGCCGCTGCAGCTGCTGCCTGCTGCTCTTTGAGCCGCTGCACATTGAACGGTGACAGGCATTGGTAGTAGAACGGGTCTTGGCGGTAACACCTGGTGTTCTGGGGGCAGCATGCACCCGGCCATGCGTCATCCTCACATCCAAAGTCGCTGCATTTTGACTTGCCTCCGCATTGGTCAAACTCCTTGAGTACGGCTGCACAGCTGTTTGGCTCCGGGTGCCGGAAGCTTGTGACGCAGTAGTCATACCCCAGCGTCTGCAATCGTGGCGAGCAGGGACGCACAAGCTGACGTCAACACAAATGCATTGCAGGTGTGCAGCTTGCTTTTACATGGGTTCCGTCTAAATCCGTTCTTTGACACACGTGCGGACATAATCAGGATGAGCATCTGCAGCAGCTGCACGTGCACGCAGACAGCTGTACAGGCGCCCATGTGACTTGGTGAGCAGGTGCAAGCACAGCTTTGCATCATGCTGTGCTTTGGTCTATTCCAAGCTGTGGGAGGATAGCTGCCGTCGCCAGCTGCGCACATACATATTGGATGTGCGTTGCTGTCAATCACATTTGTACACGGCTCCAGTGTGAAGCACAGCTATCAATGCGCACGTGCTCAGCGCTGCAGGATTTAGAAGCTGCTGCTCGCACCTCATTTCTTTCCTGGCCGTCGATCTCGCCAGCGAAGCGGTCACAAGTGGCAGGGTCCACAGCACACCAGGGGCCCTACACAGCAGCAGAAAGACAGCAATGAAACCCCATAGATTATAACACATGTTATACCCCCCAACACTGCATCTGCAAGCACATGTGGCACACCAAGGGCCCTGTGCAGCCGCAGAAGGACAGCATGCACGCCACAAATGCACAAGTTGTCTGCAACTGCACGCTATTGTGGCAGAATGTTCTGCATGCGTCTCTTGTTCTGCTGATACCAGACAAGCGTGTCACTGCTCCTGCTCAGCTGCTGCTGCTGTTGATATGTGCAGCTACAAGCTGTATCTTGCTGTACGGTGGAGATTCAGCTTCAAGCTGTACTGCACTCGAGATTTGAAGCCCTTAACAAATGTAAAAAACCTGCAAGCACCTACCATCGGGTCCCCATCAGGGTTGGCACACGCTGAGAAGTTGCCCTTTGTCCCATCAGCGTATGTGTAGATCCAGCCAGCCTTGCAGTCGCAGTTGTGGTAGGTTTTCGTGACGCTGCCGTCAGAGATCTGGGCCTCTGCTGCTGGCGCTGCCTCATCGCAATAGTCAAACTCTCCCACAGTGGAGTTCTCTGGACAGGTGGCAAAGTCAACCCTGCACTTGCGCTTGGCTGCAGGCAGACAACACATGCACAGCAGCATCAACAGTGGTGCTTGTGCAGGGAAGGACAGGGTTTGCAGATGAGAGTTGGTAGCCTGCGATGCGAGATATACACGCTTGCATATTTTGTACCGCTCACCCGCTGCATGTATGTCGTGTAAGTCTGCCATGCGGCCATACATGCCTGCTGCTGCTGCTGCTGCTTTCTTGGTTCCTGAATGTTGCCTCCTGTCTAGCCAGACATCTGCTCTGCTGCTGTACTGCATGTGCTCTGCTTGCCATGCTGCGTTGCTGCAATGCTGCTGCTGCTGCTGCTCACCATCAGGCGCCTCAGGGCGTGCGCAGCGGTCCCTGTAATGCGGCTTGCCGACTGATGTACCTGGGCCCATGCTCCAGTCGGGTGCACAGAGGCAGCCGCCAAGCGTTGTCTCTGCAGATTGGTGGGAGGCGGCAGTACAGTGTTCAGCTCGCTGTGCAATCCATCATCCAGATGCCTGTGTAGCTGTAGAGGCAATGCAAGCAGCTAAACATCTGGCACCGGGAGTGACAAGCTGCCAACTTTTGTGAATGCCCTGTCCGTTGTTCAAGTTCTGCCGTCGCTGGTTGCTGCTGCTCTTGGCTGCCGTTTAAGAACACGCAGCAGACGCCTGCGGAAATATGCTGTTAATCGGGCACTCACCTCGCACGGAGCCGCAGTAATCATAGAACACATCACTGCCGTTGGCACTTGTGTATACGCCGTAGTAGCCCAGGCAGGTGTTAGGGTTCACCTGGCACCATTCACCCTGCAAAAGGCAAGCAGCAATGCGTGGCAGGGCATGTATGACGGCGTTGCCAAGCCCTGCTGCTGCCGTGGTAACTGTTGCGGCTGCAGCTTCTGCTCTCAAGCATCGTGGAAGCTGCTGGCTTCTTACACAAATCAGGGCAATGTTGCTGCGGCAATCATCACAAATGCGCGCGTAGCGACAGCAAAACCAGCTTTCCAAGCAACGCACACACTGCAGTACTGCGTCTTACCATGGGGTCGTTATCTGGGTTTGCGCATCCTTGCCTCTCAATGCCTGCTGCATCATACCACGTTGGCAGGCACTCGCAGCCTGCCTGCGACTCCATCTGGACTGCTGCTGCTGCTGCTGCTTTGGGTTTTGGCGCTGGTGTCTCCTGACTGAGTACGCAGCTGCATGCTAGTGCGGCCAGTAGCAATGCTGCTGCTGGCAGCCAGGCCCTGGGCAGAAAGCGCCCCTGCATAGCAGCAGCCAGAATGCAAAGTGAAAGCAGTGTTGAATTTTAATGATGTATTGAACCTAATGCATATGGTCAATTGCACTCAGTAGCAGTTAAGCTGCCTGGGCATGGGTAATTGGTCACTGCGGCTATGGGTGCCCTGCTGCTGCTGCAGCAGAGCAGCAGCAGCAGCACTGCTGCTGTCCGATAACGGGAAGCCAAGGGACCGCGTGCTGAACACCATTGTGGATATATGTCACAATAAATCACAGTATGTACGTTCTGTGCCGTCTACCCACCATTTGCGGACTCGCTGCCAGTACTAGTATTGCCAACCCCCCAGGTGGCGCCACGCGGAAGCAGCCCGCCTAAGGGCCTCAGTGTCCGTAATTTCAGCTACAATAGTCCACTAGCTATCGTATCCGGTGTTTGCTTCGGCCCTCTCGAGTATCGACAGGCAATGATGGCTTGGAATCAGTAGAAAAGCTGAGACCACCTTTGGTATCGTCTCTATATCAACCGACAGGTAGAATGAAATATAATATTCACAGAGATGAAGTGAGGCACCTCCAGCACTAGTTTTGACGGATACCGCGCTTTTGTGCTGTAGTGCGTTTCGGTGACACTCAAGAATATCAGCATTCAAGACTCTTACAAACATATACCAGCAGCAAAGGATTTCAACTTTCGTCCCCACTCGGCATGCACCCGCCCAGGCTTACACGAAAGTGCACAACTATCATGCAGCTGCCATGGCAATGACACTGCCACACGCCATAGCTCCAGCACAGCAGGCAGCATTATGCGATCGCTTAGTCGTCGTCCTTGAATGGAAACTGCTCGTCTTTGTGCTCCTTTAACCGCAACCGCAGCTCGTAGCAGTCTGCTCCCTTCAGCATGTCCTGCACAAACCTGCAGTCCACTTCCATGTTCACCTGCAGCGCAGCACAGCAGTGGATGCAGTGTAAAGGGGTTGCATTCTACGTGATTGCAAATATAATGCAGAAGATGCAGCACATGGATGCAGCAGAGACAGCACAGCGTGAAGTTTTACTGCACCACGGCACATCAGCTGCATAGCCAGACTATGCAAGTGAGCACACCATCCCCAGTGTGGCATGCCACGGACATCCAGCAAGGTGCACAGCGATGCATCCACCAGCTGAGTGAACGAATGAACAGGCTACATGTGGTCTGTTCACACGTAACACTCGCGTAAGTTAAAGGAAGGGTGTGTGAGACGATCAGGAAGCCTCATGCAGTGATCAGGAAGCCTCATGCAGCGACAACTCCTACCATACATACCAGCTGGATCCCAGGAGCCATGGCAATGCTGTTTTTATACATTCAGGTGACAGCTGCCAGCAGCATATAGTGTTGAATGACAACAACCCTTACGACTGCCAGAAGAAGACAGATGCTCGCTTGACTCACAGCTACAACTCACGTCACGATGAGCTACGGCCACTGCTGTCACCACCTCCAGCCCAACACCAAACAACGCCAGGCAGGTGTTGTACCATACACAACAAACAACAAGAGCAGCAGCAGCAGCGGCAGCAGTAGGACATACACAACCACACAGCCTCACCATTTCCAGGCCTCCCCGAATGACGCCAGGCAGCAGGTTGCTGTAGCGCAGCGCCCGGTACTCGTCAGGCAGCTCAACAAAGTCAGCCAGCGGGTTGTCTGTCAACACCTGCAGCAGCAGCAGCAGGTCATTACATGGTGTCTTGTGCTTGCTGGCAGCTCAACAAAGTCAGCCAGCAGGTTGTCTGTTAACACCTGCAGCAGCAGCACGTGCAGCAGGTCATTGCATGGTGCGTTGTGCTTGTAACAAAGTCAGCCAGCAGGTTGTCTGTCAACACCTGCAGCAGCAGCAGCATCAGGTCATTGCATGGTGCGCTGTGCTTGTAACAAAGTCAGCCAGCGGGCTGTCTGTTGACATCTGCAGCAGCAGCATCAGGTCGTTGCATGGTACGTTGTGCTTGTAAAAAAGTCAGCCAGCGGGTTGTCTGTCAACACCTGCAGCAGCAGCAGGTCATTGCATGGTGTGTTGGCAGCATGTACACAATCTCAATGTGCAGTGGCCACTCAACACTGCTTGGTTGTAGAGTCACAAACCATCTGGACTGCACACTTCAAACACTGCCAGGCACATGCGCAGCTGACGTCCATCTGGTATTGGTCAGGAATCGCCGCTGCTGCTACTGCTGCTGCTGCTCGTGCGGCGCCTGCTTCGCTGTACAAGTCCCCAGCAAACACCATATAGCAGACACGCAGCAAGCTTTTATCAGCAGCTCGCACGTTTTCTCGTGCCACTGGCTGCACGCTGCGCTCGTAGCGCTACCGTCTTATGATATCAGCTTACGATGCACTACACACCCTGCACAGCCGTACCCAGCCAACTCAACCAGTCTACCACCGCCTCCCCACTTACCAGGCTGCATTCTGTGCCGTCTGCGCTCCAGTTTGTTACTGCTGCCGATACGTTGAGGAACATCGGCAGCGCCTGGCGCGCCACAACCTCAGCAGCCTCCCTGAAGCTGCTGCAACTGTGGCAACAGCAACAACAAAATGGCGGTGCTGATGGTGAATTCGCGTGCGGCATCACTCTCCTGTCAAAATGTTGACAACCTCATCAGCCTCCCTGAAGCTGCTGCACCTGCGGCAGCAGCAGCAAAATGTCATTGTTACTAACACATGTCATTCCCGGTCCCTCTCATGAACCGTGCTGGTGGGCTCCCGGGCAGCGTTCAACCCCTCAGCAGCCTGCATGAATTTGCTGCACCTGTTACAGCAACAGAGCGCATCAGCTGACAGCCTGCATATGTGAAAAAGTTTCATGCATGAAACTGCTGCACCTGTTACAGCGACAGAGCGCATGTAGCTGACAGGGAGCTGCACACGTACACGGTGACACACGCGTAATCATTGCTCCACAGCGATTCTTTCAGTCGCCTGCTGTTCATGGTTGGACGATTCAAAGGGCGACAAGCTGGTGCGTTCTGCACAACCCATTCTGCAGGATTACCATCGCCCCGGCTGTTGACATTGCGACAAATGACCTGGCAACTTTTGGCTAGGATCTGCATAGTCATGTTTGCTGCCCGTCCTGATCAATATATATTATATGCTATCTATATTTTATTTGTATTTTATTTTTAATTTTTAAAAACGGACGTTTCATGCCCACCTGCCCTGCTTTGACTTGGCCAGAAACTCATCAACAAGCCGCACTCCAATGTTGTAGCCCCTGCGGTGACGAGCAGCAAACGATTGATGATGACCAATCAACTCAGTCAAAATACACGTTGACCTGGCTACAGGGGGCAACCAAAGAGGGAGTCCACTCTCAAACCACCAGCGGTGGGTTCCCAATCAGCCAGCCAGCCAGAAGTGTCGCTGCTGACACGCGATGGCTGATGCAAGAAAAGTCGGCTGGCTATGATGGGTGAGAGGTGTGAAGGCGCATAAGGTTTCCTCATCGTCACACACACCACTCCTGTAAATTACGCGGGTGTTAGGTGTAAGAACCCCACGCATAGCTTGATCACTCATGCATTCGGCTGGTTACTGCCTGGCACATCACTGGCCAATCCGACAACCACAGCAGACACACAACGAAACTGCAAAACTGCGTTCATACAGGCAAACCAGCGTGTGTGAGTGTAGAGCGGCTCCTGCTGCTCCTGTCGATAGTGCTGCAGTTGTCCGCGACAGAGTCTGACCTCCATCTTCAGGCGCATCAAGGGTTATATAAACTACTTGGCAAGGGTTTTGGACTGTCATCTCAGAAGCATTAAGGGTTTTGTAAACTACTTGGCAACGGTTTCGGACTGTCATCCTCAGGCGCATCAAGGGCTTTGTAAACTTCTACTTGGCACACAGGCACCCTCACCGTGAGCAGATGATCTGCTGCTGCTTACTGTTTACTTACTGACCTCACCCGGCCCGTCTGCAACAAGTGCACTCCCGCTAGTGCTGGTGCTGGCTGCTGCTGGTGATGGAGCTGCACGTGGTGTTGCTGTTATGCAAACGGGAAGATACCTATATACAGGGGTAGTGAGTAGTATACCATCATAATAAAATCATAATTATGATGGTATACTACGCACTACCCCTGCCTATATACGTAAACAGCGTCATAACAGCGTCATAATGCCCCACTCACATCTTCTCCAGCTGCTTGTTCACTTCGTCAAGGTCCTCAAAGTCTGCTATCAGCTGCCGCACTATGGAGCCATATGTGAGCGTGAAGATCTCCGCATTCTGAGTAGCAGCAGCAGCAGCGGCGGCGGCGGCGACGGCATACGCAACATGTGCATGAGACGACTCCGTCAGTACATGTGCGGTGCGCATGGGATGCTGCAGGCAGACACATCTGCACAGCACAAGCTGCGGGGGTGCCTGAGCTGCTGTGGTATGTAGGGAGGGACTGCGCTCAGCTGCTGTGACAGGCATGTGTGCTGCCACGTACATGGCCTTTGCTGTGTCAAAAGCAGGCCACACAATCTTCGTCCTGAATCACACTGCTGCAGCTAAGACGCCGCACAAGACATCAAGTCTCATGACAAAGCATGCCACCTACGATTTGTTCCAGTTGCGGCACTGGCCGTGGCCCAGGAGGCATTTTGTTGTGCTGTTGCTGCGGGCTGCTGCTCCTTCTGTGTTATGCTCAGCTGAAAGGACGTCAAGCTTTCTTATGGGAGCACAGCAGCAGTGACAGCCTGAAAACAGGAACTGGTGCGTTCACGCAGCTGCACAGGACTGTGCACTCTTGGAACGTAATGTTAAACTATGATGTATCGTTTCAGACTGCAAAAGCTGATCAGTGGTCTGCAATGGCAACAGCTAACGCACTCAGGAGGGAAACCAGGGCAACCAGCGGCAATCCAGCCTTCAATCGGTATGCGCCACCTCCATAGATTGATCTAACCTTCAGCAAGAGTCTGGACCTCACGTACAGAAGAAAGAAGTTGTGTAGGGCTTTGTGGGTTGTCATCTTTCGAGTTGTGTCTGTGCACCCACACGTACTGTTTATGAACGATAGCTGGCTTATATGATCTGTTGCTACAGTTTGGATCGTTGATCTCTGCATTCTCCCGTGTTCCCACGACATCCTCAAACTGCCGTGCTGCACAGCAGCAGTAGGCTAGCACGCAGTGACAGTGAAGCCGCCGATACCTAAAAATGGTGAGTTATGCGCTCCGGCTTGCAATGCGCCCTCACCGGGAGGCCCGGATCAAAGTCTTCGGCAGCAGAGTCAGTTGGCACTGCTGTATGCGGAGCCACCGGCTTCTGCGCTCGCAAGATTCCTAGAGGCTATCAGCAAACATCATCAAGCGATGCCTGCATAGCTTCGGCATACTAGCTGCGCTGTGCTGGATCCCGGTTGTACCAACCTTCTGAACACAGATAGATCTGCTTTCATCCCTCCTCACCTGCATAAAGCAGCACTGCTGACAACTGCAGTCTCCACATGTCTTCCCTGCTGCTGGTACCTGCAGGCAACCAGGGTCAGTGCTTTCTCCAGCCGCGCCCCTGCCGCTGCCAACCTCGCAGCAGCAGCGCGCCCCACCCGTTTGATGCGCCAGCGCTGCGTGGTAGCAGCTGCCAGCGGGGACGTCCCCCCCAACGTAGCAGAAGCTCGTGCTTGGATCGCAGCTTGGAAGGCCAAGCAGCAAGGCGCAGCTGCTGCTGCTCCTGCAAGCGCGCCAGTCGCAGAGGAGGTTGCTACTGCAGGCAGCAACGGCAAGGGCAAGACTGCTAGGCGCAGGAAGAGCACGGGGACTGGCAAGGCAGCAGCAGAGCCAGCAGCTGCAGCAGCACCAGAGGCAGCAGCACATGCTGAGTCAGCGCCAGCACCTGCCCCAAAGCCAGCCAACAAGATGGCTGCTACTGCTCTGAAGGACGGCACACTGGTGTTTACCGCGGATCAGCTCAAGAGCATCGACTACAGCGATGTGATGAAGAAGTAAAGCTGAGTGCGGCTGATCTTGATGCCTGGCTGGTTGCTGTAGCTGGTTGTGCAGGCAGTTGGATACAAAGGCGGTGTGTGTTGGGCTGGCCATTGGGCATGTGATCGTGTGCCGTATGCTTGAGACTTGTCTCCAGCATGTGGTGGCGAAAGCTGCAGCAAAAGGGCAGTGGCGTTGGGTACAAGCGTGGTGCTTGTGACAAGTGTTTTGTGGTGAGGGCTAGTGCTGGTGCTGTCACTGCTGCTGGGTGCAGGCAGCGCTGCCGTTTTGCAGGCGTCCTTTTTTTGTGATAGCGCACTTGTTGCGTGTAGTCCGGCTGTGCCCTTCGCATGCTATGCCTTGCACCTGCATATACCCTAGGAAAGACTTACGGGATGAAGACGATGACGAGAAGAAACAGAGATCTGCATAGCTGCATTCACATGCTGCAGCGCCGTTTTATGCACTGCATCGCACAGCAGCTGCATGTGGGATTGTTTTGTGATGAGAGTAGACACCAGCGTTATAATGACACGCAGTACATGCAGTGCAGCTGCATGTCAGCACGGCTTGACCGCATAGCAGCCGTAGTGGTTTAGTTCGTGTGCGTTCGTGTGGGTGGCGCTGCTGACGCAAGCGACACGTGGATTTGCATTGCTGCTGCTGCACATCTGCTTTGTCAGCGATTGCGCCTGGTGCGCAGTCGTGTTGGTTCTTCAATGGTAGCCTGATACGTCGAAGAATGGTGCGTGTGCTTGTTGTGATCACCACAGCTGTGAGTTGCTGTGCAGTCACAGCACACCAGGCGGCCCCCCTGGTGTTAGCCGCTACTATACGACCGGTCTTGTTCAACGGTGGGTGTTTCTGCTATGTCACTGACTGTCCGCTGGTGGCATGTTGCACGGCACTGGCAGGAGGTCTTGGAGCTGGGTAACGTAGGTGTCGCTTTGCCACGTCTCAGAATTTGGAGCCCATGTATACATCGGCTGCCTAAACCGGACTACATCACTTGGTGTAGTCCCGATGTAACATGTGTGAGACCTGTCGATCCTTTACCGGGCCGGTGTAGTGTCGGTGTAGTACATCGGTCAAGCACATGTGCTGATGCAATATCTATATATTTCGATGTAGTAAATGCATAGCTGTGGAAACTGCGTAGGCCTAGGCCAGCCTAGCATCGAAGGGTGGCATTCATGATATCACTGTCGATGCCAGCGCTACAGGGCAGGGCCCGTGCAGGTGCAGCTCGCAGATGAAATAAATGTATCATGTGATTCGGCTGCTGCGGTGCTAAGGTACAAGCTACATGCTTGGTACCTGCTGAGGGGTGAAGCGTTTGACAAGATGCTGCTGAGCATTGTGATCCACAACCTGCAACACTGACTGTACCGTACAGCTCCAACGGTTGGAGCTCCTGATCATAAGCAGTTGATCTACTGCTGTTCATTCACCCATAGACAGCAGCAGCCGTTCAAGTGCTCACTGCAATGTAAAGCACTCACGAATGTAGCAATGCTAGCTAACCTGCAGGTCAGCGAGCTGGTGCGGGGCCGATGGCGTTGATGCTATGGCTTAATGGGTAACATGATGATGATGATGATGATGAGCGAGCTGGTGCATGCAGCAGCTGCGCAGCACTGCCAGTGCAACGGTTCAACAAGTTGTTGCAGAGCATGGAGCCAAGTGTGTGTTGCTATGTCAGCTGTGACAGATCATGTGGGCTGTTGCACGTGCTGACAGTATGCATGTTGAATGTACAGCGTGTGCTGCTCATGCAGCTGCTCAGCAAACCAGCAGTGCAGCAGTGCGCTGCATGCTGTTCATGCACATGTACTGCACCTGCCACGCACGGCACCCTTGCTGCTGCGCGCGTCCTACACACAGCAACTGATCTTAAAAACGTATCGCACTCTGATCCAGTATCAGCCTGCACTCGCCTGGGCCTCCTCGTGTGAGTTGCTCCTCAACCACCATGGTCAAAGTATGTGGTTCATTCCCCGTGAATGTAGGCTGAAACTTTTCGTTTGATTTCTAGAATGGTACCCGAGTGACACGCATGTGGCTGCTCACGTTGCTTGTTCAACGCGCAGGCTCTGCGAGAGGTGGTGGGCGATAGGCGTGGGCGATAGGCGTGTCTCCCGCAGTTGGTGTGCATGATGCACTGACAGCAACATCAGAAGACTTTTTATTAGCCGCAGATCGCTTGCAGTAAGCGTATAGCAGTGCTATTGGTGCACAAAGCACGTCCCAGTACTCGCGAACGGATACCGTTACACCAGGCATGTCACTGCATTGACAGACTGTTCCTATACTGCTTTAAATTACTATAGAAATCACCGACGAGCTACTTTCGAAGGTGTGGCTGCTGTTCGTGTGCTGCTGCACGGCTGGATCCTTCGCGTTGACTCAGCAGACGGGCACGAGGGGACCGAGGCTGCAATATCAAGGTTTGATACTCATGAAAACGACATAAAAACAACGTAGAGATGTGTCCAAATGGTCACAGCTGCAATCAGCTGCTGTTGCTGGTGGGTGCGGGCTGTGACAGCCCCCGGTGTCGTGCCAGTGTGAGACATCGTATGGTGTCGCTGCACCGGCTGGATGGTGTAGTACATCACAACTATACCATACGCTGTGGTTCCGATGTGGCCACACCAAGACTACACCGGGCCGGTGTAGCTTGGCATCACCCGGTGTAGTCAGGAGCAACCACATGGGTCCATGTGGTTACATGGGACTACATCGGTTCTACACCGTCCCCCACATTCTGAGACGCACTTTTGGATGGTGCCAACTGAAAGGCTTTCTGAAAGGCTCGCAGCGCCACTTGCGCCGGCGTGGCTGCCCCTGATGGGCAATGGCATGCCGTGCTGCAGCGGAAATTCCGCCGCGGAACACGGTGTTTCAGCCAGACTCAGGCTGCGGCAGCGGCTGCGTCAACTTGAGGACAGTGCTAACCAGGCTGTATGAAGGATTGCAATTGCAGACACCAGACTCAGATATCATGTAGCATAATGCAGTACTCACATGTCTAGATGGGGCCCCCCTCCACCATGGCTGAACTTCAGCATCATCATCATCATCATGTTACCCATTAAGCCATAGCATCAACGCCATCGGCCCCGCGCCCCTCAGGAGCGGAAGAAAGAGGGAGCACTGCTCCATTGTGTTTGCAATTATTACGCACATCCCAAGCTTGGACAAGATACTCAGCAATGCTCCTAGATATCACTCGGCACACCCGTGTGTGCGGATCTCTGGCTGAGGTTCAGGCTGTGGCTGCAACAGTTTATGAATACAGTTGTAAGTGGCGGTTCAAGCTGAATAGCTTGAAGTCTGCTGTCATGCATGTCTCACCAGCTAGACAGCCCAGCCAGTTGGCTGACTCTGGCATCATTTGGAATGGTGTGCCTGTGCCTGTTGTGTCACGCCTTGTCGGCGGATCCTTTGGCAACTAAGGTCTTCTATAGCGATTCGACGTAGGCCGTAGTTGTATAGAAGGCTCAGTTAGTTACCAAGGGAAGGCTTCACACAATAGACGAGGCTACGAGGACTTGAGAGGTCTGATGGAAAGACTTCTTGAGTGAATACTTCTTGTTGAGTGAATACTTCTTGTTGAGTGAGGAGAGGCCCCCTCTATTTATAGCCTTGGCGAAAACCTACAACGCCTCCTCAACTGCCTACAATTGGAACATTCTGGACCAAGGAAGCTTCTAGACAATCCTAGAACATACTACTTCCGGAAACATCTACATCCTTCCGGAGACTTCTAGAACTTCGGGAACATCTGGAACCTTCTGGAAACATCCAGAAACTTCCGGTTCCTTCAACCTTACATCATGCCCCCTCCCCAAGGAGCAACGTCCTCGTTGCTTACCCATCAGCCACGTCGACGCACTTGCCTGCGTGTGCTGCGGGTAGCCACCTCCTGCTCTGGGGTTGCATGATGAGAGGCTTCATACTCATCTATTAAGCTCTGCTCAATGTTGCTTGCTGGCTCCCATGAATCATCCTCTGGGCCACAATTGAGCCAACGGACCAAGTACTTGATAATCCAGCGCCGGCCGACTCGCTCACGCCGCTTGTCAAGGAGCTTGTCTACCAGCCACTGGTCGTCATCAGGGTAGACGAGCACGGGTGCAGAGTGTCCTTTGTGGTCAGGGAACTGCGCATCTTCCTTCCATGGCCGGAGTAAGCTGATGTGGAATACAGGGTGAATCTTGAGAGAAGCAGGAAGCTTCAGCTTGTAGGCCACCGGATTGATGACCTTCTCCACCGTGAAGGGGCCAATGAAGCGAGCTGCGAGCTTCTTGCTCATCGTGGATGGTAAATTGAGGTTGATTGTGGACAGCTTCACCTTGTCTCCGACTTGGAACAGGTAGTGTTGTCGCTCCTTGTTGGCTGCGCGCGCTTGGCGCTCATGGGACTCCCGAAGCTTGGCCTTGGCATGCTCAATTGCGTCCGTCATTTCCTGAGCACGCATCTGCGCTGCTGGCACGATCACATCTGCCAAATCAATAGGTGAGGACACATTCTGACCATACGCCAAATAGAAAGGCGTGTAGCCCGTAGAAGGACTGACTGAATCATTGATAGCAAACTCCGCCAAATCTAGGTAATCGTCCCAATCATCCTGGCGAGGTGAAACAAAGTGGCGTAACACCTCTTCCAAGGTGCGGTTCGCACGCTCACTCTGGCCATCAGTCTGCGGGTGAAAAGCTGTAGAAAACCGCAGCTCAGTGCCAAGAGCTTTGAACAATGCCTGCCAAAAGTGGCTCAGAAACCGCCGATCCCTGTCAGAGATAATGACACGAGGCAAACCATGGTGCTTATACCATGTACGCACAAATACGTTGGCGATCGCCTCCGCTCCTGCAGTCTTAGTGGTGGGTGCAAAGTGGACCATCTTGGTCAGGCGATCCACAAAGGTCACCACCGCATCATGCCCCTCCTTGGTAACAGGCAGATCTGTGATCAAATCCATGGTAATCTGCTCCCATTTTGCCGTAGGCACAGGTAAAGGCTGCAGAAGACCAAGAGGTCGCTGCATCACAGGCTTATTGCGCTGACATGAAGGACATGCCACAACATAAGAATAGACAGAACGGCTCATGTGCGGCCACCAAAATCTCCTGGCCACACGTTGCAGGGTCTTGGTGTGGCCAAGATGTCCTGCACTTGGACAGTCATGGCACTCGGCAATAATGCGCTTCCTGAGCTCGGGAATTGCTGGGATAGCCACGCGATCCTGGAAGTACCACAACCCATCATGCATCCACAGACCTGGCATCACGTCATCATAGTAGTGATCCTTCTCATATCCAGCCTGAATCTCCTCTTTCAAGTTGCTAGGCACAGATGCCGTAGCAAGCTCAATTGAGGCGAGATCCGGGCGCCGTGACAGAGGATCTGACAAATTCTTAGCTCCCTCCTTGTAAGCAATCTCCGTACCACTGTAGTACGACTCGATCCACTGACTCCACTTGGCCTGTCGTCGAGAAAGATCATGCTTCTTGTTGAACCAAGTATGATTCAGGTGATCAGAGTTGACCTTGAAGGGAACTCCTTCCAGATAGCAACGCCACTGCTGTAGAGCGTAGTAGATTGCAAGCATCTCCCGATCTCCAGTGGGGTAGTTGCGCTCTGTTGGCGAGAGCTTCCGTGACAGATAAGCCACGGGTTGCAAGCCCTTGCCCTGATTTTGAAGTAGTACCGCTCCAAGCGCAAACTTGGAGGCGTCGGTGTAGACCTCATAAGGCAAGCTCGGATCAGGCGTCACCAGTACAGGTGCGGACACCAATGCCTTCTTGAGCTCGTCGAAGGCCCGACCTTCTACATCATCCCGCCAGTGCCACTTGATGCTCTCCTTGGTGAGCTCCGTCAACGGGTACGCCTTTTGAGCATAGTGCTGAATGAAGCGCCGGTAGTAACCAGTCAAACCGAGAAAACCTCGCACTTCACGCACAGTGCCAGGTGTCGGCCACTCCGTAACCGCTGCCACCTTCTTGGGATCTGGCTTAATGCCGTCGGCACTGACGACATGTCCCAAGAAATCGATTTCGCTGAGCCCAAATGCACATTTGTCAAGCCCCACATAAAGCTGATTCTCCCTCAAAACCGCGAGTACCTTAGCCACGTGCTCCAAATGCTCCTCAGGTGTCTTGGAAAAGATCAAGATGTCATCCAAGTACACCACCACGAACTTATCAAGATATGGCTGCAAAATCTTATTCATCAAATGCTGAAAAGTTGCGGGTGCGTTGGTCAACCCAAAAGGCATAACCTTCCACTCAAAGTGACCATAACGCGTCCGGAACGCGGTTTTTGGCACATCTTGCTCAGCAATGCGGATCTGCCAATAGCCACTTTGAAGATCAAGCTTGCTGAATATCGTCGCCCCATGAAGCTGATCCATCAGCTCGTCAATGCGAGGCAAAGGATAGCGGTTTTTCACCGTTATCTTGTTCAGCGCCCGATAGTCAATGCACATACGAAGCTTACCATTCTTCTTAGGAACAAAAAGAATGGGTGCTCCATACGGCGACTTGGAAGGTTGGATGAACCCCATGTCAATCAGGTCCGTTAGTTGTCGCTTGACCTCCGCCAGCTCCAAAGGGCTCATGTGATAAATACGTAGGTAAGGGGGCTTGGCACCAGGCTCCAGCTCAATCTCATGTTCCACACCTCGGGATGGAGGTACACCTTTTGGCAGTTTGCCAAAGATGGCTGAGTACTTGTGAAGTACCCCCTTCATCCGTTCAACCCACTCGGGATCCCCCGAAGGAAGGGAGAGGTCATCTATCGCACGGATAGTTGGGTCCTCCTCAACCTCCTTGAGGATGGCAAGGTAAGCAATTGCGCCCTTGCGTAACTCCCGCTTGAGTTGAAGTGCAGACAACAAACTGACACCGGGAGTTGTCCTCTCGATGTTAGAGGGTTGCTGCAAGGTGTATGTGACGTCCCTCTTTTCAATGGTGATGGTGTTAGACACCCAGTCGATGGCAGGGTTGTGAGCAGTCAACCAAGGCTTGCCAAGGATGATGTCGTATGGTGCCAGCTGAGTGACGGTAAAAGGCCTCCGGTCCTTGAATTGTCCAATACGGAAACGTAGGTCAGGCACGACCGTCCCCGCATCTTGCAGTGAACCGTTGGCGAGCCTCACTTGACGTCGATGGAGCTTGAGAGTAGGCAATCGGAACTTCATCACCACCCTCGGATCGATGTAGTCCTCACTCGCACCTGAGTCTACTAGCACATCAAGCACCTCGCCGCGGCACTTGGCCTTCAGACGAATGAGCTCATGGCTAGCAGGCTCAAGACCACCTAGCTCCATGGCGGTGCACGAGTCTTCGGCCTCGGGTGCAGTGAGTGTCTCCAGCTCCTGCTTCGCCGGCAACTCCTCCTCCCATGGCCTTGGCTTCACTCCTGTGTTCACGGGCGGATCCCACAGGATGATCACCGGCCATTGAGAAGCTTGCTCCACCCACCTGTCCCCGGATGGGATAGAGAACAAGCCCTCCGTTCCCGCAGGGTACTCGTGAATTACCCTCATCCCCTGCGTCAGCTTCCACCACGGCTTCCTGTCCCACTTGGGCAGGATAAACACGCCGCATGTCGTCTCCGGTGCGGTCTTCTTACAATCCAGGTAGTGCCTCAGATATTGGCCAGCATGCCGGAAAGGCACATTCAGCCATACTGACTCGCCGCTGACATTAGCCTTGCGGAAGTCAGTGAAGCCCTTGTAGAACTTGTCAGCCTGGGCAGTCTCCTCACGTGCGCAGGCGTCCACTGAGAATGGCCCGTAAGCATCGGCATACTTGACCTTCTCCAGGCGGTTGAACAGCCAGTAGGTACAGTCCCGCAGTCGTCCACAACGACGGGTACCCGCTTTTCCCTGGGCTGCACTGGATGCTCCAGGCTCACTAGGCCTTTGTGAGCCTTCTACCTGGCGTGAGTCTCTCACAGGCGCACGGGGCTGAGCCTGCTCAATGCGCACAGTACGACCCACACTACTGCACGCGCCCTTCAGTTTGACCGTGCAGAGGTGTCCCCATCACGCTGCTTGTACGCTTGCAGCTTCTTGCAATCCCGCCGCTTGTGCCCTGGCTTGCCACAGTAGAAGCACTTGAGCGGCTGGTTCCTGGGTTTCTGCGGCTCCATTGCTCCGAGCTCCATGGGTGCCGGTCCGCCCCTTGCAACCGCTCCACGGTTGTTGCTGCCCATGTTGACGAAGCGGCTGTTGCCGTTTCGACCACGCTCCCACACCATCGAGTGGCAAGCTTAATGGCAAGCTCCACGGCGTCATGCAGCGTGGTTGGCTGCTGCAGCTTGACGTGAATGCGCACCTCCGGCTTCAGACCGCGGATGAAGCGATGAATGCGGTCGTTCTCGTCCATGTGCGGCAGCTCCAGCATGTAGGTGTTGAACTCCTGGGCATAGGCGAACACGCTACGCGTTTGGGTGAGCCGGTCAAGCCTCTCCCGCGCGTCCACCTCTGGGTCAACAGGGGTGAAACGGGCGATAAAGGCCTTCTTGAACTCATCCCAAGAAGCGTAGGGCTGAGCCTTGCCCACCGCCACAGCCTGCTCATGCTGGCGGTACCAGTTGAGGGCTGAGTCCTTGAGGTAGGCCGCTGCCACCGTCACAATGGAAGAGCTGCTGAGGTTGGCGCCCTCGGCCGCAAGGTACGTCTCCATCTTGTGGCACCAATTGACAGGGGTAGGCTGCCTGCCATTGGTCTCTGGTGGCTTGGGGAGCTTCAGCTTGCTTGTAGGCACAGCACTGGTCTGCTGCTGCAGCATCTGCTGAAGCGCGTGCTGAAGCTGAGCCACCTGCTGCTGTAAGGCCAACATCTCCGGCGACACTCCAGATCCCTCCATGGCTGCTTAGCAAGCGGACTCACAATCAGAGACGCCCTTGGCCTTGGCCTCCTTAGTGATGTGCTCCTCTATTGCCGTGTGAAGAAGATTCCGGAGCTTCTCCTGGTGTGCGCGGAGCTCTGCCGCCTGGGCTGCCCGAATGCGCGCACAAACGTCTTTTAAAAGGGATTAGCTTGCGCACCTCCTTCTTGAAGCACTGGGGCTTCACGGGCGTGGCTGAGGTTTGGTGAGGATGTTGAGAATCTTCCGGATGCGCGGAGAGTAGGTTGAAGACTTAGGAATTTTCTTGGCTGGATGCTTCTTGATGTTAGTGGAAGGCTTAAGGCAATGATAGTCGGTCTTGGCAGGAAGGTTCCGGATAGGAGTAGAAGTGACGAACTCCACGCCGTTGAGCTCAAAGGTTGTCCGGAACTTGGCGACGCTTGGGTGCGAGGGAGGCTCCAGAAACTTCACCTTGGGTACAGGCTTCTCCGGATTATACTTGCCTGGCATATGCCGGAAGCTTGTAGAATCTCCAGGACTCCACGGTGTTCGTAGACAATCTCAGCTACCACTTGTCACGCCTTGTCGGCGGATCCTTTGGCAACTAAGGTCTTCTATAGCGATTCGACGTAGGCCGTAGTTGTATAGAAGGCTCAGTTAGTTACCAAGGGAAGGCTTCACACAATAGACGAGGCTACGAGGACTTGAGAGGTCTGATGGAAAGACTTCTTGAGTGAATACTTCTTGTTGAGTGAATACTTCTTGTTGAGTGAGGAGAGGCCCCCTCTATTTATAGCCTTGGCGAAAACCTACAACGCCTCCTCAACTGCCTACAATTGGAACATTCTGGACCAAGGAAGCTTCTAGACAATCCTAGAACATACTACTTCCGGAAACATCTACATCCTTCCGGAGACTTCTAGAACTTCGGGAACATCTGGAACCTTCTGGAAACATCCAGAAACTTCCGGTTCCTTCAACCTTACATGTTGTATCAGAGTACTGCTACCTTGGCATGTGGTTCAACAATGCCTGCAACTGGAATACGCACTTTGAGAAGATGTTGGCAAAAGTGCATTGTGTGAAGGGTGGGCTCATGCCAGTTTGGAAGAGCCGGCTCATCAGCGTGGAAGTAAAGCGTATCATTCTGCTTACATGCGTTCGCCCGATTGTTGAATATGGCGGTGAGGTCTGGTTTCCGTCAACTGCAAGGCAACTGCAACAGATTGACAAAGTGCAGACTGACATCATCAAGTGCTCAATGCGTTGTGGCAAGGAGCGCCCTTGCACTTCACTTGTTCTGGCTGAATGGGGTGTGAAACCATTGCACATGTGGCTTCATCAGAGGGCGATGGAGTATTACTTTAGGGTCCAGCGTATGCAGAATTCGCGTTTGCCACGTCAGGTTTTCTCAGCTGAATGGAAGCGCCCTAGTGGTGCTGTTGCGGTGACACCTTGGCATAAGTATGTGCAGAGTTTGCTTTGCAAGTATGGTGTGGATGTTGAGGCGGCGGCTGATCGAGCTAATGCGTGCAAGAATCACATCAACCGTCGGGTCAGGAAGCTGCATGCAGACACAATTGTTTGTGAATCACTGCAGCACTCTACTTTGAGCCGTTACATCACGCATGTGCACCCTACACATGCTGATGCCATGCGTTTTAAAAGGGCTAGGCCCTTTTTGTGTTCTGGTGCGCCAACGCGTGGTATTGAGGTGCTGATGCGTGTTCGAATGGGCTGTCTTTGCGTGCATGAGCGTACCAGTCGTTATGGCGGCAGCAGAGCTGATTCTAACACAGCATGTCCTGCTTGTGGTCAGGGTGTTGAGTCTTTGTCACATCTGATGTTTGATTGTCCCGCTACTTCTGCTCAGAGGGATACTATGCTTGATGAAATTCGGTATGTTTTGCGTGATGTTGCTGGCGGCGC
>CADDIJ020001335.1:0-24519 GCA_902809745.2 Tetradesmus lagerheimii | reverse complement strand
GTGCGCCGCTAACATCAACTGTACCAGCACGCATGCGCTGAAGCAAAGACTCAAATCGCGCCTTATTGCGCTGCAAAGCACCAATGTAGCGCTCACTGTTGTCCGCTATCGGCCGGCACGCCCGAGGTCTAGACTCCCTGCTACGCCGCCGACCAGCAGTGGTCAACCCATGCTGGCTTGCGGGCGGCGCGGTGCGGCGGCTCCGCCCTGCTGTCCTAGATGCAGGCTGCACGTTACGCAACTCTTCAGGCTGGGCCAGGTGCCGCACAACATCCAGGCACAAGAACAACGCACAATGATCACTCGACGTAGAAGGAGCAAAGGGTAGCACCTCAAAGTTCCGCACACTTGCAAACAAGGATGCAGACACCATGCTTAGATCAACCACACATTGGCCCAGCATGTGACCCGCCGCGTCCAGCGCATAGTACGTGCATGCACCTGTATCATCACCCGGGGCGCGGCCGTTCAGAACCACTGAGCACGCTGAGCGCAAGCAGTGCATGAGCGCCGCAGCACGGTCAGAGTGCACAACAACATCACAAGCAGCCCGAGGGCCGGGTATGCCTGCATATTCTTGCAGCATGGCCGTGGTAAGGCCAGGCATGTGGGGAGGTACGCACAGCTCGCCGTCTGTGGGCACATCATCACACATGCAACCAATACGGATGTTCAAGTCGCCAAGCACCACGTGGCGGTAACCACGGGCATGAGCAGACACCAACCCATCTGCAAGAACCCCAACAGGGTTCGTGTGCAGGGCACCTGCTTGGTACCGCCGGGAGCCAGCAGGGCTAAAGTAAACGCACGCCACCATTAGTTTATATGCTGGAACCTCCACCCAAACAATGCCAGCACGGGCATCCGTGGTAACAGAAACACCAGCGCTGCCAAACACAGGCGAGGTCTGGCTCAATAACACTGTGATGCCTCCCGACGGGCGGCCAGGCCCGCCTCTATGCGCCCGCACACAATGGAAAGCCTGATAGCCAGGCACACTCAGCTCATCACACGTGTAAGCAGTACAAAATGTTTCTACAAATGCATAAATGTCACAGTTAGGGTTTGCCGCAACTGCCGAAGCCACCCGAGCCACTGCCTGCCCACACACATTCTGACCATAGAATCTCACAACATGCCCAGCCCCTGCCCCGCTCAACCTGCCACGCTAGCACCCCCACCATTGCCTGCTGCTGCTGCCCCCGTGGCGACTGAGGGGGAGGTGGCGGCGGCGGGGGCACAGCCACCCACTGCCCGCTGCTGCTAGCCCCACCAGCCTGCCACCGCTGCAAGGTAAGGCCCCTCCACCGCACCTGGTCGCCATTGGCAAGCAGCGACTTGCGCACCCCTGCAGAGCCTTACGCTGCTCCTTCTGCTGCTGTGTCAGCTTGGCCTCCACATAAACGCGCAGGCCCGCGCGCCGCAGGTTGCCGCGCATGCGGCCGCCCAGATAGGTGTCCTGCAAGCTAGCCGTAGCCAGGGTCACCTCAAAGACGCCAAGAGGCTGCCTGCTAGCTGCTGCCCTGCTGCTGCCTGCCCCTGCACTGCCACCCGCATCCCTGCCGCTGCCGCCAGCCGCAGCCCTGTTGCCAGCAGTGCTTGCCCCGCCACCTGACTGACCCTGCCCGCTGCTGCTGTTACGCGGCTCACAGACCAGCCGAGCGCTGATGAAGCTGCATTTGGCTATGCCACCACACCCAGCCAGGTGCTCAACAAGCTGGTCCGGGTGCATGTTAGCAGGTGCATGCGCAACCACAGTGACGGCGCCGCCCTGCTTGTAAAGCTGCTGCTTTAGCGCCTGCACAGCAGAGTGCAGCTGGCCGCTGATCACCTGCTGCGCCTCATACTTCTGCTCGAGCGCAGCAGAAGCAGCGCGTTGCTTCTGCAGCTGCTCCTGCAGTCCTGCTACTGCCTCAGTGCTGTCCCACATGCGCGCCTGGCCGCGCGCTGATGCAACATCCTGCACACCCATGGCTGACAGGAAACTGCGATACTGCTCTGCAGCTGCTGCAGCAGCTTGCACCGTGGCCTGCTGCTGCTCCAACCGCTCTGTCATTGCCGCCAGCTGCTGCTCCAACCAGCTGAGGCTCCAGGGTAGCACACAGGGCTGCGGCAATAGTCTGCCCAAGGGCAGCAGCGGAGCTCACGCTGCTGCGCTCAAGGCTGGCTAGCTTCTGCTTGAGCTCGGCATTTTCTGCTGTAAGCTGCTGCACCTTATGGTCCAAGGCGTCCAGGCGCCGTAGGTCCGCACGCTGCTGCAGTGCACCAAGCACTGGCTGCTGTTGCTGGCCAGGCTCACTCACTCACAGTGGCTGTTGCTGCTGCTGTTGCTGTTGCCCTGCAGGAGGTTGTTGATCCGGCTGCTGCGCTGCCTCAGCATCTGCCCCGTAGTTGACAGTGCCACGTGTGACTGGCCTTGGCTTAGCAGCAGCTGCTAGGGCCCGGCGACCCGTCCTAGCTGGTGATTTCTTGGTCATGCTACGAACGGCGCCCACAGGCCGCGCGAGACCCTGCTAACCGTCTGATTAACTATTAATTTGAAATTATAATCCATTAACTATTCTAAAGACGGCAAACGTGCTGACTGCAACCGAGCACCCGTGCAGCAACCACACTGGCCAAGGAGCAAGCGATAAACGCGATGCATATATTAATTATGTCTTCGTCATCCTCCTCGTCATCAGCCCCTCTATCCCCAATTATGCTTGCCGTTCCGGGTGTTGCAGTGCCTTGCACGGCTTCGCACTGGGGCTGCACAGTTGGAGGTGCAGCTGGGTAGACATGCCCGCCCTCGGGTGCCCAGGCAGCAGCGGTTGTGTAGACTGTGCTCGTGTGCTAATCCTGTTGCAGCTAGCCGAGCAGTTTGGCGCACACGCGTGCACGCCCGGACTGGGACCTATGACAATGTGGAGGATCTCAAACACTTTCTGCTAGAATGCCCTGCATATGACCACTTGCGCGGTGCCTGCCCTAGTGTGTTCTATCCTGCGGGTACTGTAGATCGCTGTAAGGTTGAAGAAACCGGAAGTTTCTAGACAAGGCGTGACAATCGCTATGCTAACGAGTTGGTGCCGCGCATTCTAGACTGTGAGGATCAAGAGGGCTTGGCTGTGGTGGTTTATCAGATGTGGTTGTATCGCTCAGTGTTGCTGGGGTTGTCCCCTGACCATCAAAGTGTGCCAATTCAGCCTGAGGGTATGTCCCTGTAGATGACGCCTTAGACGCTGTTGCTCCTAGCCCGTGATGAGTTTAGGTTACTTGACGAGTTACACATGCATCCTGTCACATTATTGGTTTGCTGCCGCCTTTATGCCGCCTTAGTTGCCCTGCCTATCTCTCTGGCTGTGTGATCTTGACAACATGCTTTTTGGTTGGTGTGTTTCTTCAGCACATGCTGTTGGCTGATTGGGGTGTGTCACTGACACACCGCAGATATAATCTTATGCTCAATCTGGAGAGACCCTGTGCTCAACGGATGGCCTCAATTGGCTACATTGTGTGCTCATCTTCTTTCGTCATGCGTTGACATTGTGCTCATTTTGGGGTGGCTCATACCATCTGAGATGGTGACTGGACCCACATGTAACTACTCTCTCTCAATATTATTAATAACATGTTATTGAGATAATACTGAAAGGGAGCTTTACTGAGGATATATTATTGTCAGCTTTGCTGTCAGTCTGCATGACACCAGCAATTGCCGTTTTGGGACATCCCGTATCGCACGTGCCTTGAATAACGAAATTATACAAGCATTTCTTTCATTTTGTATCATTTTGATGGGCTGAAACGCTGTATTTAGAAACCTCGTGCGTACAAGTTCTGGGGTTCTTCCCCTATGCCCTCGCGGCTGTATGCGTGTCAGAACCGCATGCAGCTTGTGAAAAACATATGATTGTACAGCCGTTGGTTGGGAATGATTAATAGTACAAAGTTTGTTGAACCGTTTGATGGTCATGGCTTGGCCCAAGTTGACGGCTTCTCTGCAGCACCGTGCCAATACAACTTGGGCAACTACAACTAACTGTATGTCACGGCGTGATATGTGCATGCAACATCACCGTACGGTGCCACGGGGCCATACTGGTACTAAACACTGTTTAGTGTTGCAGGAAACATTGGACTCGTGGCATGCGTGCTCAGCGGCGCATGAGTCAGCTGTGCGCACTGTGCCAGTACCCAAACATTTGAGCGATGCCTGACTCAGGTGTAGAACACGTCATTTCCAAACACGTTCGTTACACAGCCCAAAACAAAGAGTGTGTCAGCATGGCGCTTTCAAACCGGGTGTATGATACAAGGACACACATACAGTGTCCAATTTGTTTGACACTCTATGTCAAGGCCACTGTACATGCTTCAGTGCAAACGACGAATTTGACCCACGTTCGCAGCGGGCACGCACAAGAGCATCGCACTCTGTCACAGGCTGCACAGCTGTTATGACCGCCAGCACATCATCTGTCAGGCACAAAGTTGGGGTCATCAGAGAATGGTGTCCTGCCTGTCTGCGCGCAGTCGTCTGCAATCTTCTCCTCCTTCTCGCAAGGCCTCTGGCTGCCACAGCGACACCTGCAGCAGCAGCAGCAGCGGCGGCGGCAGCAGCAGCAGCTATCAGCCAGCAGCATTGCTCACAGAGCAGCAGGGCTGCATATGCATATGTGCCAGTAACTGTGCATTTCAACTGCACGCATACGCGCATGGCAGACATGGCCGCAAGTTGGCAGCATGGAGCACCATGCTTGCCGCCTGCAGCCTTGCTGCCTAATGAACCAGCAAACCATCATGCATCTGCCAGCACTGCATTGCCGAATGTTGCCAGCAGAAAACCAGCAGCTGGCACAATACACAACCCAATCACTTTACAATGTCCTCGACAGTCTGTATGCCCAACAAGCAGCAGCCGCCTACCTGTGGCTCACAAGCAGGCTAGCCCTGGCTGCTGCTGGCATGTTTTCATCAGCTGCCACCTGCTGCAGATTCTTGCAGCTGCGGCCTCCCATGCCGTGGTCAGACCACTCTGGGATGAACCTGCGATGCAAGCGCAAATGTATGTGCAAACAGCGGGCAGCAGCGGCATCGGCAAGCTGCAGGCTAGCTAGCGAAGCAGTGGCGTGACATGATCAAGTGTAACTGCAGCCGCTCATGTTACATGATCTCATGCATTTGAGCGCAGGAGAATCATGTCCTGTCACACAACACATTGGTAAAGTTGATGCCTGACGCATTCTGCTGTGTCGTGCCTGGCCTGCTGCCACACTCACGTCGCGACCAGTTTTTTTCTTTTTTTTATAAAATTTATATCTTTTTTTCTTTGCTGCTGTACGACTTGCGAATGAGCAGCAAGAGAGCTAGTCCTTCACTGCTGCAGATACTCAGAATTTGCATCGAGACGCTGTCCCAGGCTACACTGTGCTACCTTCTGGTTCAGCAAGAGCTCACCAAGAGTCGATTAGCTTGCGCTCAGCAGGAAAGGCGCCAACAGCAGGGCCCTGCAGCACACAGCAGAAGGTAGAAAGGAAAATGAACATTTCATTAGCATGGAGGGGCTGATATCTGAACCAGATGTCTCGAATAGCCAAGAAATGCAGCAGCTGTAGCACCACTTGCTGAGGCTACAGCAGCTGCTCTTGCTGGTGGCGTAATACATGTACACGTGCTGCAAAGAGCAGCTGCTTTAACATGGCCACAGGTGCGGGACGGTGTCAGCACTTCCTTCTGCCAACTGCCATCGCACCACCAACACAGAACATCCTCTGCTGACCAGAGTCAGGCATCAGGAACAGTGCCACACCACTTTCAATCCCAAGCCCTGAAACCCAGACGCCCAGCTGTAGTTGTTGTGCACCTTGGTAATACCCACGGCTATTCAAGAACAAATCCAACATGAAATGAGCATGGCGTTTTCCCCGCCCATGCATTGACGCGCGTGTCACACAAACACCCTTGCAAAACTGCTGTGTGAACAGTTGCTAGCAACATGCGAATGACCACGTCTCACATACCTCAAGATACGGGATGAAGCGTGGCTCTCTGCTTGCCCACACATTGGTGTTGACCTCAAAGGTGCTGCGGCAGCTATCACCGATAGTCAAGAACAAACCCAACATTGAATGCTCTGCTGGCCCACACATTGACGCCCGCATCACACATCACACACCCTTGAAACACTGCCCTCTAAGCATTTGCTGGCAACTTGCCAACGGGACGTCTCACCTACCTCTAGATACGGGATGAAGCGTGGCTCTCTGCTGGCCCACACATTGGTGTTGACCTCAAAGGTGCTGCGGAAGCTTTTTGGGTGGATGCGCTCCGGCACACCGTCCAAAATCAGGTTGTAGCTGCTCATCTCTTTACAGGGCTGACGCAGCCACATCATGCCCTGCTCCCTGCAGCAGCAGCAGCAGCAGCAGGGACCAAGCAGCAGCAGCAGTAACATTGGGCACTGGAACTCGTGTTTGCTGTCGGGCTCAAGGCCACTTTTCTAGACAGGTCTGATGCAGCACGTCAGGCCAAGCTCGGAGGACCACTCCCCACGTCATTGCCAGGCACTCAATCAGGTCAAACCAGATCATGACACTCCATATGTCATTGACAGGCACTGAGGTTGACCATTCACTCACGTCATTTGCAGGCAGTCAAACAGGTCAAACTTGAGGTTGGTGTCCGAGGCCGACCATCCACGTACGTCATTTGCAGGCAGTCAAACAGGTCAAACTTGAGGCTGACCATTCCCCATGTCATTTCAGGCAGTCAATCAAGTCAAACTTGAGGTTGGTGTCCGAGGCTGACCATTCACTCACGTCATTTGCAGGCAGTCTAACAGGTCAAACTTGAGGTTGGTCTCCGTCACTGCCGGCAGCATTTCCAGCGGCTCTGACAGCGAGCGCACCTGGCAGGCAGCAAGTGCAGGACACATTGCAAATGCAATCAGCACATGCACATGCACATGTAACATCTTGGTGGTGGTGGTGGTGTTGGGGACGGGGGCCAGAGGTTTGACCAAGCTATTGTTGCGCTGCTTGCAGCATGAGACCTTGAAGATTCATCTGACAGCGAGCGCACCTGGCAGGCGCAGCAGCACAAAACAAATTGCAATCAACACATGCGCATCATTCAACCAGTTACTGCTTTACATACGGCTGTCATACACCACTGCATTGAGGCTGCACACCACATACTGGCTCGAGGCTTGCTGCTGCAAATATTGGCACCATTTGCAAGCAACCAGCTGCATAATTGCACACACAAGTGGAGTCACGTGTTGCACTTTGCCCTCACACCTCTCGATAGTGTTGGGGGCGGGGCCAAAGGTTTAACCAAGCTATTGTTGCGCTGCTTGCAGCATGGCACCTTGAGGATTCATACCACATACTAGCCAGACACCTGATGCAGCGACGATCAGCAAGCTGCCATAGGCCTCCCAGCGTCAAACCAATGCACGCAACCGCCAGCATACACATGTTGCGTCAAGAGTTACAAGCGACCTCGCACCTCCCGGGCGCCAAAGTCTCTGCGGGTGATGTGCCCCAGCTTGAAGCCAGCTGACAGCAGCGACAGCAGCATGCGCGGCATGCTGTTCAGGGTAGATATGCTGCACGCGAGGAGAAAACGCAACAGGGCAGGACGCATGCATGGGTGGTCAGCGCAAGCATGTGGTGCTTATGTCGGTGCAGCGGTGCTGCTGAGGGAGGAGATGCTGCACGTGATCAGAACGCAATGAGGCAGGACGCATGGATGGGTGGTCAGCACATTTTGCCTGGAGGGGTGAAGCGCGGGTGCAGTCTTTGTGCAATCAGGTGTCCATGACGGATCCTGAGCAGTGCCTGCAACGGGGCAGCGGCATGCGGCATGGTATGCTGCTTGCATCGGACATGCTGCTACGGTGTTGATGCACAGAGAGCAGGGGTCAAGCAACAGTGCCATTTATATGTACGGAGGAAGCAAACATAGCACATACTGTGGACATACTGTGGACATACACCAGGTGAAGTGGCAGGGATACCACCAAGACTACGAGTAGTAGTATAATACAAGTGCCAGCGTTCAAGTACACTATGTTGTGCTGCCTTGCAGCTGCTTACTTGTTTCGCTCCACAATGTGTGGGGAGTACTCGAGCAGTACGTTGTCAAGCAGCTGCTTCTGCAGCAGCTGAGCCGCGCCAGCCATCACTTGAGGCTCGTAGCCTTCTACATCAAGCTTCAAGAGAGCAATGCGCTCCGGCTGCTGCTGCTGGCTCTGCTGCAGCTGCTGCTGCTGCAGCAGAACCAGGTCAAGTGTCTCTCCAGTCACGTTGAACTGCAAAGGGCGAAAAGAGACACGGGCTAAGGCGCAGATCTCATATGGGCAGCCACTGCGTGACAGACAAGTGAAGGTGCAAGTGGCTGCATGCATTGACATGTACATCGCAGGACACCACAGATTTCAGAGCAGCAATTGAGACAGACTGAGCAGCCTGAAGGCGCATTACGTAGGTAAGACATTGTCTGCTTGCAAGCCAACAGCATTATATCTCCCAACCCCTATCAACTCCCCTTATGGTATGGTCCTTTGTTGTCAACAGATGTATCTAAGTTGCTGCCGTTGATGCTGGCAGTGCCCCAAATGCCACGCTGTGGTGCAACCACTGTGTAGTTTGCTGAGCCTGCTGTTGAAGGATGCTGCACTGCTGCGCTGCATTGGGTAAGTGCATTGTCAGGATGCAAGCTACCAACCCGTCACAGCTCACCTTATGGTATGGTCCTTGATTGTCAACAGATGTATCTATGTTGCTGCCGTTGATGCTGGCAGTGCCCCAAATGCCACGCTGTGGAGCAACCACCGTGTAGTTTGCTGACCCCGGTGGCGAAGGATGCTCCACTGCTGCGCTGCTGCGTACTTGGATCTTGTGGTGCAGCTTGTTGCGAGCAATGTTGTACTCAAAGAATGCCCGGAACGTGGTCACAGGCTCCCACGCAATCACCCTGCAAAAGGCATGAGTGAGAGGCAACAGTTTCGAATCAGAGCAAATATGGCAGCTGTGAGTTGTCTAAGGTAACTGCACCACTGCATAGCAACTGTCTGCGCGAACCTGCATCCAGCAAGCAAGCCACTGTCACAGTCGGCGGCCTCATTTTGTTGCAGCACACACCTGGCATCTGTTCTGTGCAACCAGGGAGAAAGCCGTGTCAACACCTGTCATGCATCAACTAACAACTCAATATCGTTTTCACATTGCTGCTGCCTAACCTGCAGCCCAGCATGGCAGCCATGATGCTGTACCAGCCAAAGTTCGCCCCAACATCCAGCATCAAGCTTCCTGCTGCTGCTGCTGCTGCCGGCGCTCCAGCCAACTGACCTCCACTGCTGCTGCTGCTGCCTTTCTGGCACGGCGCATGCAGCACATGGTACGCGATGTGACTCATCAGCGGCTCAACCGTTCCAAGATTGTGGTAATGCGTGCTGAGATCTGCATCGTGATCTGGATCTGTCACTGCGAAATAGACCAGCGGCTCGAGTGCAGAGCGTCGCGCCAGTACTGTCAAGTTGGCTCTGCGTAGGTATTCAATTGGGCCGACGGCTTCAGTCCATGCGCTGGTGTGCTGCTTGCCCTTCCAAACGCCGCAGTCACTGCAGAATAACGGCAGGTGCAGGTGCAAGGGAAGTGCATGCATCAGTAACCATCAGGATGACGGCAGTGTTACCTGCTGCACTTGGTTTGGGCATGATCTTTGCGGGAGAGGCCAGGTAAAGGCAAGTACAAGGCAGACACCATCAGGGTAATGGCAGGAGACATTATCAGAGTAACGGCAGTGTCATAATAACCCCTCTACTACACTGTTTTGGCAGTTGTGTCACATACTGCCGCAGGTAAGGAAACCGCGCTGCAATGCACTCTCTCCTTTGAGTCGCACACTGCCGCAGCAAGCGCACTCGCATCCCTGCGCATGTCACAGCATTTGCTTCTAACTGCACAGCACTGACCTGCAATCCGTGCCCAGGTCACACAGCACCCTGCTGCTGAGCCCGCGAGTCATGTTGGCAACAAAGCGTCCATCATCACACACACCATCCTTAGCCTGCCGCAGCAGCAGCAGTGATATGCAGCAACACAGGGGATGTTACCAGCTGCAGCTGTGGTCAAGGATGCACGTTAGCCACCTATGCTGCTGCTGCTGCTCGGGTAAGCTACAGTAGCTACACATGGTGTTCAGCAAGCGGATGCTGATGGTGCTATGAACAGCAAGCCAAAGGTTGCTGCGCCGCTGACACACGCCATCCTTGGCCTGCAGGCAGCAGAAATGCCAGCAACAGTTCCGACGCAAATATCACCAGCAGCAAAGCGGAGGAGGAATGCACGTTAGCTGCCGCTGCTGCTGCTGCTGCTGTTGCTCTAGCAGGGCACAATAGGCCGGGCAGAGGCCTGTGTGTGGCTGCATTTGCTGCTGGTGCGGCGAAGGGAGAACCATGTGGCCGTTGCAATCGCAGTGCTGGGTTCTTGCTGCAAGCATATGTTGGACACAGGAGTTACACCTGAAGCTCCTATACTACAAACATTTGCACAGTGCATTAGGGCCGCGTGGAATGCAATCGTGTCAAAACGTCACTAGCTGTAGCTGCCACTCTGCTGGTGCCAAAGTCTACATGATGCATTGTTTCACTTGCCTTGAAGCAAATATCTTCACACAGCGGTGGCTCCGCTGGTGCTTCGTGTGGTGTGAAAGTGCCAGGCGCTGATGCTGTGGCTGCTGCTGCTGTTGGCGTCCCTGCTGCCGCTCCTGCTGCTGCTGTTGCTGCCTGCCCAGAAGCTGTGATTGGAGTCAGCTGCTGTGTGTTGCTGCTGCTGCTGCTAACGAGGAAGCAGTACACTGCAGCAACCCAGCACAGCAAGGCACATCCAAGCAGCAAGATCCAGTACAGTTTAGGCTGTGATGACGTACATAAGCAGGTGTAGGAGCAACTTATAAAGTCCTGCAAACGTGATGTACGCTGGCTTGTACGTTTGCATCTGTGTCAGGTTCAATCCTGGTTGTAAAAATGAAGCTGACATACTGTGCCGAGTGAAACTTTCTTTCCAGCAACTTTGGTACCATGCAGTTTGATGTTGCTGAGCCACATGCAGCAGGCAAGGATACTGGCATGCGGCAGCAGCCACAGCAGCAGACATGCCCTGTTGCATCATGCCGACAACAACTGCTGCTGATGGCAGCACCAAATGGTAACGCAGAATATACTTGAACTTATCAGAGGCATACCTATGCTTCCTCCTACAAGCATCCACAGCAGTGCTGCCACCAGAGGGTGCCTTGGCAGCCACTGCAGTGACCCGATTGGCCTGCTGGCGAACGCGCTCCTAGGGCGCGCTCCATGCTTTGTAGCAATAAGCGGAGATCCATCCATGGCATCTACACGCTATGATTGCCTTGCCAGCTCAACCGAAAATTCATACTTGGTGACCCAGTCAGCATACAAGCACGGTCGCTATGTACAAAATACCATCAATAAACTAAAAGTCATCGTTTGATTGAATACAACAGCTTCATTGCTGCAGGCGACCCTCGTCTTGAAACCCCTCCCAAGTGACACCTTGGTCGAAATCCGGAGGTGAAATCGGCCTCGGGCGCTCCTGAGGGCAGCACATTGGTGCAGATCTCAGTATATCTGCAGGATCAACCATGGCAACACTCGCTTGCCAGCGTGCTGGCCTTCTCAGGGCGCCAGCCCTCGCTCCAAGGAGCGTGGCTGTGCGTGTGGGTGCCCCTGGTGCTCGCCTGCCCTCTCATTTCGTTGGCAGGGCTGCCAGCGCCGCGCCAGTGCTGCCCAAGCTCGCATCTCGCGTTGTTGCGCGCAAACAACTCCAGGTCTGCAACTCGGCCGCTGGAGCTCCTGCCACTCCTGCACCATTCAAATGGGGAGCGAACATGAAGGATCTGGCGATCTGCATCGGCCTGGGCGTGGCACTGTACCTGTGCCCTGCTCCTGCTGGGGTGAGTGGCTGGGTCAGACTGAAGGCGTTGTTGCGCGTAATTCGTGGGCTAAGCGCTGCAAAGCCAGCGCTATGTGCAACGTATGCGTCACGTATTCATGCAGCAGCGTTGCACACTGTCAATGTAGGGTCGCAGAAGCAGTACTTGCTGACAGCTCAGCAACAGGCATGTGATCAATGCACTGCTGTATGGCTCATTTCACGCCGAAATGGAATGTGTACATACAGCACACATATGGTTTGATCACTGTTCAGTTGCCACAGTACTGCAGTGGTTCTAGCTGATCCGGCTTTACAGCAAGCCAGCAAAATATCTGCACAGCGCTGCGCACGGCGTTCGTTGTTGTGCTCAAAGCTGAGCTCAGCTGCTGCACTGCTGTTTGGATGCTGCTCTAACTCTGGCCGCTACCGCCGCTGCTGCTGTCGCTGCTGTTTTTGTGTCTGCAGGTGACCCCAAAGGCCTGGAAGGTGCGGATTGCAACAACAAAATATCACAGAAGCAGCAGCAGCAGCAGCAGAAGCACCTGGTTTGCTTATCCAACTGTAACGAAGCGCAGCGAGGAATTGACAGACACACAGGCGCATCATTTCAGAGGCAGCTGTCTAATAGCGACAAGAACCGCCATCAGTGCACAAGCGGTTGCTGGGATCACAGCTGCACGCACGCGGCACTGTTGTGTATTGGCTTGGCAGGGCTGCCGGCAGATGTGCTGTGTAATAGCTTGCGCTGAACTGAATGTGCTGATTAGCTAAGAGAATGCTACACAGCAGGCTTCACAACAACTTGCATGTTTGATAACGCTATCATGGCTATATGTTGTTGCCTGTGTCGCTGAAACAGTCTATTGTGTGTGCTCCTCTCCTGCTGCTGCTGCTGCTGCTGCTGCTGTCATGGTCAATTTGTCAAACCGCAGCTGCTGGCAATCTTCACCAGCACCATTGCAGGTGAGGGGGGGTGCAACACACAGCAGCAGGCAATAGGATTTAGGATTTAGGGTTTTCAAAGGGTTTTTCCTTGGGTTTACCCTAACCCTCAACCCTGTTCACCAGCACCATTGCAGGTGAGGGATGCGACACACAGCAGCAGGCAATGCTTTACAGCAGCTGATGCAACGCACTACCTCTGCACTCACGCGTTCGGCAACGGTATCTAGTGCTCGTTGAGGCCTCACGTTGCATGCCAACTTGCGCTGCACACTGCACCAGGCACAGCCGTGGGCACTTCACTGCCTGTGCGAGCACTTCACCGCCTGTAGCAGAGCCTTCTGGTACCTGGTACCTAGAGCCGTGGGCATTGCCACTGGCTCGCCCAGCCAACGGCAAGATGACCATGGCTGTGCTTGGTGCAGTGTGCAGGGCCAGGTGTCATGCGTGAGGCCTCGACGTACCAGATACCATTGGTGCCAGCTGCAGAACACGTGTGTCAACGCTACAGCAGGGCGTGCTGCAATCACTCATGGTACAGCAACCTGACAACGCAAGCAGCAGCTTCTGAAAGTAACAGTACTGGCTAGACAGTCAATGGTCTGCTGCGATGTAAATTTGAGTCCTCATGCTGACTTTGCTGCTCGCTGCTGCACTCACGCTAGAGGGGCTTCTGACATTTTCTGGCCCCAGTGCTGCTGCTGCTGTCACGCCACCACAGGCAGCATCACCACTCCGCTGCCCCTGGGCGTCATGGTCTCTTCTGCTGACATCACCTCTTCTGCTGCTGCTGCTGCGTCGCTGCTGCTGCTGCTGTCACACCACTGCAGGCATCATCACCACACGGCTGCCGCTGGGCACCATAGTCCCTGCTATTCTGCTTGCGTCACTTCATACATTGACCTCACTGCTGCTGCTGTCACGCCACTGCAGGCATCATCACCACTCCGCTGCCCCTGGGCGCCGTGGCCATGCTGGGCCTGGGTGGCGCCACTTCATGCACTGACCTCAAAGCTGCTGCTGCTGCTGCTAACTGCCTGCTTCCCCCTTCTCAAGACATCATGCTTACGTCGCTGCCGCTGGGCACTGTGGTCCCTTCTCTACTGCTGACATCACGTCTTCTGCTGCTGCTGCTGCTGTCACACCACTGCAGGCATCATCACCACTCCGCTGCCACTGGGAGCCGTGGCCATGCTGGGCCTGGGTGGTGCCATGCTGACTCAACTGCTGCTGCTGCTGCCTGCTCCTCTCTTTTCCAGGCAACATCACCATGCCGCTGCTGCTGGGCGCCAACTTCTCCACTGCTGACATCAACTGATCTTATGACCTCGCTGCTGCTGCTGCCGTAATGCTGCAGGCATCATCACCACTCCGCTGCCGCTGGGCACTGTGGCCATGCTGGGCCTGGGTGGTGCCATGCTGACTCAACTGCTGCTGCTGCTGCTGCCTGCCTGCTTTCCCCTTCTGCAGGCATCATCACCACAGCACTGCCGCTGGGCACCGTGAACCCTTCTGCACTGCTGGCGTCACTTCATACATTGACATCACTGCTGCTGCTGCTGCTGCCTGCTGTCCCCTTTTTCAGGCATCATCACCACTCCGCTGCCCCTGGGAGCCGTGGCCATGCTGGGCCTGGGTGGCGCCATGCTCACCCAACTGCTGCTGCTGCTGCTGTCACGCCACTGCAGGCATCATGCTTACGCCTCTGCCGCTGGGTGCCATGGTCCGGTGTCTACAGTTGACATCGCGTCTTCTGCTGCTGCTGCTGCTGCTGCTGTCAAACGCCGCAGGCATCATCACCACTCCGCTGCCACTGGGCACCATCGTCCGTTCTCTCCTGCTGACATCACGTTCGCTGCTGCTGCTGCTGCTGCTGTCACGCCGCAGGCATCATCACCACTCCCCTGCCACTGGGTGCCGTGGCCATGCTGGGCCTGGGTGGCGCCATGCTTACCAAGACGCTCACCTTTGCTGAGGCCTTCTCCGCATTCGCCAACGAGATCCCGTGAGTTGATTCTATCAAGGTTGCAGCTTCAACTGAAAATTGTGCCCAGCTTTTACCCTGCCGTATGGTTGTCGTTGCCTGAACAGAAGGTGCCACATTGACAGCTGTTTGCTGCTATTCCTTGCTGACACCGACATTCTTGGTCATCTGCATCCATGTCACCACGACTGTTACATCACCTGCCACCGTGCATCATTGTGCACAGCATATCTGTATGGATTTCATCATGCAGCTGGCATACCAGATCGCCTGCTTGCTGGCTGGCGGCTTCATCAAGTCCAACATGGGCACAAAAATGGCCCACACATTCACCTGCTGGCTCGCTCACTCCTGCTGTTGCTGCTGCTGCTGCTGCAACTGCTGCTCTCTCGCTGTACAGCTAGGTGATTGCGATCGCGTACTGGCTGGCTGGCGGCTTCATCAAGTCCGGCCCGGGCACAGCACTGGCCCACATGTTCATCTGCTCATTCGCTCATCCCTGCTGCTGCTGCTGCTGCTGCTGCTGCTGCTCCTGATGCCACTGCTGCTCGTGCTGTACAGCTGGCTGATTGCGATTGCGTACTGGCTGGCTGGCGGCTTCATCAAGTCTGGCCTGGGCACAAAACTGGCCCACATGTTCATCTGCTGGTTCGCTTATCTCTGCTGCTGCTGCTGCTGCTGCTGCTGCTGCTGCTGCTCATGCCACTGCTGCTCGCGCTGTGCAGCTGGCTGATTGCGATCGCGTACTGGCTGGCTGGCGGCTTCATCAAGTCTGGGCTGGGCAACCGCATTGCCTACTCCATGGTGGCTGCATTCGGCAAGACCACCCTGGGCCTGACCTACTCCCTGGTGCGTGTATCATGGCTGTATGTTTTGGGGCAACGCCATAGCTGATCACCCATCTCAATTCCGAGGGCTGCACAACTGCTGTTGAGTCCGGCTCCTCTGGCTCTTAGCTGGCCATATGTACATTTATGCTCTCTTGTTCCCTGCTGCTCAAGCACCTGACGTCGGCTGTACCTGCTGCTACATTTGCTGCGGCTGCTGCAGGTGATGGGTGAGGCTGTGCTGTCTCCCGCCATCCCCTCAGTGGCTGCACGCGCTGGCGGCATCTTCTTCCCCCTGGCCAAGGTGAGCTTTTCTTTTCGTGGTTGTTTGCTTCCCAACCAGCCCACACTATGGCCCCCTTCTGTCAACCATCGCTATGTTACTTGTCACGTCCGTAATTACTTTTGCAGGCTCTGCGCCTGGCTTGCGGCTCCGACCCTGACAAGGGCACCGCCAAGAAGATGGGTGCCTACGTGATCAAAACCCACTTCCAGATCACCCTTCTGTTACAACAACTGTCACTATGTTGCTTTTCATGTCACATTGTTATTTTGCAGGCTCTGTGCTTGGCTTGCGGCTCCGACCCCGACAAATGCACCGCTGAGAAGATGGGCGCCTACGTGATCATGACCTGCTTCCACACCACCATTGTGTCACAACTGTCACTTTGTTACTTTTCATGTCACATTGTTACTTTTGCAGGCTCTGTGCCTGGCCTGCGGCTCCGACCCTGACAAGGGCACCGCCAAGAAGATGGGAGCCTACGTGATGAAGACCTGGTTCCAGACCACCCTTGTGTTACAACAACTGTCGCTATGTTACTTTTAATGTCACATTGTTACTTTTACAGGCTCTGTGCCTGGCCTGCGGCTCCGACCCCGACAAGGGCACCGCTAAGAAGATGGGAGCCTACGTAATGAAGACCTGCTTCCAGACCACCACGGTGTCATCTGCCATGTTCATTACTGCCATGGCTGCCAACCCCCTGGCCGTCAACCTGGCTGCTGCTGAGGGCATCAACATCAGCTGGGGCCTGTGGGCGATTGCCGGCCTGGTGCCTGGCCTGATCTGCCTGGCCACCGTGCCTCTGATCCTGTACGCACTGTACCCACCAGGTGAGACACCCGGGGGGGGGGAAGGCTGTCGAGGGATCTTTAGCACAAGTATGTGTAGCTGTGGCTGCAGGAACACAGGAGCAAACAACGCTCCCGATGCCCAAGCTGGCCCACAGAAGAGCTGCGGCAGCTTGAGCATCAGGGGTGTTGTTTGTTCCGCTGCTGCTGCTGCTGCTGCTGCTAGCACTGATGCACAGCAGTTGATGTCCTGCCTCCCATTGCTGCGCAGAGGCATACATCCGCACCGCTTTGCAGCCCCAACACGCCTTGCCCTTTGTTGTTATCAGCTGCAGCTCACCAGCTTCAGCAAACTGGTGCAAGCCGCGTAGTTGCAGGCCCAGCTAACAGGCGATGTGTAGCAGCAACAGCACCACTAAATGCAACCAGCTGGGTCAGTAGATTTGAACCCACTAGAGATTCTGTAGCTGCTCTGCACAAGCTGGACGCCACGCCCTGTGGTCATTTGATCCATCTGCTGCTAATCATGATGACTTGATTGCGTATCAGCATTCGCTGCGCTGTGTGTTCTTTGTTGCTTCTGCTGACATTCTCTTCCTTTCACATGTTGACAACACAGTTGTTCTCCTCCTTTCATATTTGAACGCTGCCCGCAGAGACCAAGGACACTCCTGGTGCCCTTGCTGCTCCAGGAAGGAACTCAAGAAGCTTGGCCCCATGCCCCGCAATTAGTTCGATCTGCCTGCTCAGCAGGCAGCAAGTGGCTGCCAAACAGAAGCATCAAGAACGCACAGCGCAGCAAATGCTATCACACGATCAGCAGTGCTGATTGTGTAACAGCATTTGCTGCGCTGTGGGTTCGTGATGCTTCTGCTGACAACCGCTTGCCTTTCTGCTGTGGTGCTGGTGCTCTGATCTGATGCCTCTGCTGCCGCCAAAAAAACGGCTGCAGGGGCTGGGCTCCATTTGCCTGCTGCTTATCCTAACAACTCCATTATGTAACAGCATTCGCTGCGCTGTGCGTGCTTCTTTGCTTCTTCTGAGTAATGGCTCTGTATCTGATATGAATGCTGCCCGCAGAGACCAAGGACACTCCTGATGCCCCCGCTGCTGCCAAGAAGGAGCTTGAGAAGCTGGCCCCCATGTCCCGCTACAAATAACCAGCCTGCTGCTCATTTTTCGATAGCATTTGCTGCGCTGTGCGTTCTTGATGCTTCTGCTAACATTCGCTGCTGACATTTGCTCCCTTTTTGCTGTCCGCAGAGACCAAGGACACCCCTGATGCCCCTGCCGCTGCTAAGAAGGAACTCAAGAAGCCGGGCCCCATGTTGCGCTACAAACAACTAGCCTGCTGCTCATTGCGCAACATTATTCGCTGCGCTGTGCGTTCTTAGCGCTTCTGCTGACAACCGCTTGCCTTTCTGTTCTGTGATATAATGTGAATGCTGCACGCAGAGACCAAGGACACTCCTGATGCCCCTGCTGCTGCCAAGAAGGAACTGGAGAAGCTGAGCCCCATGTCCCGTGATGAATGGATCCGCCTGCTGCTCATAATACAGTTCATTGCTCAACAACATTAGCCGCACTGTGCTGTCTTGGTTGCTTTTTGCTGACAACCCGTTACTTACCAATGCCCGCAGAGACCAAGGACACTCCTGATGCTCCTGCTGCGGCAAAGAAGGAGCTTGAGAAGCTGGGCCCCATGTCTCGTGATGAGAAGATCACAGCGCTGGCCTTCGCCATCACAGTCGGCCTGTGGATCGGAGGCGCTGCGCTTGGCGTGAACAGCGTGGCTGCTGCAACAGTGGGCCTGACCATCCTGCTGGTGACAGGTGCGTGGCAAGACCGCTTGGTGCTTTTTTGGTCATAGACAGGGGCTGGTTGCTGGCACTGTGCATGTGCTTGGTGCAGATGGTTGCAACAGCAGCTGTTTTTTTGAATGGGCACGTTTACTTTGAGCCCTGGAATGTGTCAGCATCACAGTCAACCTGTGGATCGGCGGCGCTGCGCTGGGCGTGAACAGCGTGGCTGCCGCGACAGTGGGCCTGACCATCCTGCTGGTGACAGGTGCGTGGGACAGCATCTTCTGTTTTTGTTGTTGTTTAGAAGGGCAGGTTGCTGGCAAGGTGCATGTGCTTGGTGCAAATAGTTGTGACAGCAGCTCTGTTGTGAGAGCGCGTGGTTTTGGATCCAAGAAATGTGCCAGCATCACCGTCAGCCTGTGGATCGCTGGGGCAGCGCTGGGCGTGAACAGCGTGGCTGCCGCGACAGTGGGCCTGACCATCCTGCTGGTGACAGGTGCGTGGCAAGACCGTTGGCTGCTTGCTTCCTACTGTTGTAGTTGTGATTATAGGGTTATTGAGAAAGCCTGGTTGCTGGCAAAGTGCATGTGGTTGGTGTGGACAGTTGCAGCGGCAGCTTGTATGTGGCTGAGTGCACTGTTGAGACCTGGTATGCAGCAGCCTGTGGTTGAACGTGGCGAATGTCGTGATGTGTGATTCTGCTTGTGGCCAGCCCACATCAGCTTTGAAGCATCGCGCTGTGTACTTGTGTTTCCTGCACAAGACGTACACAGCATGAGCTTTCGAAGCTGATGGGCCGGCCACAAGCAGAATCACACGTCATAGCAGGATCATGCTGTGTACGTCTTGTGCCTTCCGCTGCCGGTCGCGAGGCGTCCCGTAATCAAACGCAACACACGTATGTGCCATGGAGTTGCCCAGCTTGATGCATGACCTTGATTCTTCATGTTGCTGCCGCCGTGATCAGCTAGAAGGAGGGCTACAACAACAATGCGGCCTGTCTCTTCACCGTCAATCACCCATTCACCTGTGTTGCTCATGTCCGCAGGCGTCATCAGCTGGAAGGAGTGCCAGAACAACAACGTCGTCTGCTACATTACTCTCAAACGCCCAATTCACCTGCCGCCTTGTGTTGTGGCATTGTTTGTAGGCGTGATCAGCTGGAAGGAGTGCCTGAACAACAACGCGGCCTGTCACTTTACTGTAATTCACCCCATCCACATGCTGCGTTGTGTTGGTCATGTCTGCAGGCGTGATCTGTTGAAAGCAGTGCCTGAACAGGAACGTAGCTTGTTAAAAACTCCAAAACCCAATGCACCTGCCGCCTTGTGTTGTGGTCATGTTTGCAGCGTCATCAGCTGGAAGGAGTGCCTGAACAACAACGTGGCCTGTTACAAATTCCTGATCCCATTTCACCTGCTGCCTTGTGTTGGTCATGTTTTCAAACTCACCATTCTCCTGCCGCCTTGTGTTGTGGTCATGTCTGCAGGCGTCATCAGCTGGAAGGGAGTGCCTGGACAACAACGCGGCCTGTCACAAACACCAAACCCATTCTTTTGGTGGTTCCTGATTCACCTGCCGCCTTGTGTTCGTGTTTGCAGGCTTCATCAGCTGGAAGGAGTGCCTGAACAACAACGCGGCCGGGTTGCTTTACCTTCAAACACCCCTGCTGCCTTGTGTTGTGGTCATGTCTGCAGGCGTGATCAGTTGAAAGTAGTGCCAGAACAACGTAGCTTGTTACAAATTCCAGAACCCAATTACCTGCTGTTTCTGCTGGTATCTCTGCAGGAAGGAGTGCCTGAACAACGTCGTCTGTTACTTGCTGTTGAACACCCCATCTAACTTCCGCCTTGCGTTGTGGTCATGTCTCCAGGCGTGATCAGCTGGAAGGAGTGCCTGAACAACAATGCAGTTTGTTACCAACTCCAAAACCCAATTCACCTGATGCCTTGTGTTGGTCATGTTTCCCCTTCCTGAACTTAAGCGGGTGTCAAGTGCAAACACACCATGCGAAGCTCATTCATTCATTCATGGTCACGTTTGCAGGCGTGATCAGCTGGAAGGAGTGCCTGAACAACAACGCGGCCTGGGACACGCTCACCTGGTTTGCTGCCCTGATTGCGATGGCAGCATACCTCAACAAGTTCGGCTTCATCCCCTGGTGAGCTGGCAGTGAAATTTGCTATGTGTAACATGTTACTGACAATGTAACAAGATGGTGACAGTTACGTGCAGAAGTGCCGCATTCTGCTGTATAATGCAGGCTACACGATATGCTGTGTGTCAATAGGCTTCATTGTAGGCTGGGGCTGTGTTGTGTATGCGACAACAACAAGTGCTGCTGCTGCTGCTGCTGCTGCTGCGTTATATTTGCAGGTTCTCTGCCAGCGTGGTTGACGTGGTGGGCAGCCTGGGTCTGACCTGGCAGCCAGCATTCGGCATCATCCTGGTGCTCTACTTCTACAGCCACTACTTCTTCGCCTCAGGTAAGCAGCTTGTTACTTTTGTGATGTAACGTGTCACTAACGTGAGGCGGCATGCTATGCGGTAACGTGCGCTTTGTTCAATTGCTTCAGCTGCTTTTCTGCATCAAGGTGGACTCATGATGCATGGCATCCACAACGGTTGCTGGTCACACTTTTTGTGAAGCGGCTGCATCATCATGACGCTACGCTGTATGCAAGCGCTGTAGCTCTGGCTGTCGTGTCCCTCATGAGCAGCCACAAGCGAGCTTAGTTTGTCCTCCTATTGTCTACAAGCCAACTCACGTCTTGCGTGACACTGCTGCCGTGCAGGTGCTGTGCACATTGCTGCCATGTACACTGCTTTCCTGGCAGTGGCACTCGCAAATACATGCCAGCTCTGCTACAACCCCTATGCTGCAGGCTGTCTCTTACTCTGCTGCTGCTGCTGTCCTGCAGGTGCTGCGCTCATTGGTGCCATATACACTGCCTTCCTGGCAGTGGCACAGGCATGCGGCACCCCTGGCATGCTCTGTTACAGCCTTCTATTGTGCAGGTTGTCTTTTACGCTGCTGCTGCTGCTGCGGTTGCATGCACGCAGGTGCCGCGCACATTGGCGCCATGTACACTGCCTTCCTGGCAGTGGCACAAACCTGTGGTTGTTGTCAGGCTGTAACATACTCTGCTGCTGCTACTGCTGCTGCTGCGGTGGCATGCACGCAGGTGCCGCGCACATTGGCGCCATGTACACTGCCTTCCTGGCAGTGGCACAAACCTGTGATTGTTGTCAGGCTGTAACATACTCTGCTGCTGCTGCTGCTGCTGCTGCGGTGGCATGCACGCAGGTGCCGCGCACATTGGCGCCATGTACACCGCCTTCCTGGCAGTGGCACAGGCATGCGGCACCCCCGGCATGCTGGCAGCACTGGCACTGGGCCAGGTGTCCAACTTGATGGGCTGCCTCACCACCTACGGCATCGGCTCAGCGCCCCCCTACTTCGGTGCAGGCTACGTGCCCCAGGGCGACTGGCTGAGGGTGAGTGTAGGGCCAGGCTGTGTCGTTTGGTGTTTGTGTGTGCATGCTGTACGGTGATGTTTGTTTCAGGTTGTTATCAAGGCATTTGGCTGCAGAGAGAGCACTGGCTGAGAGTGCGTGCAAGGCCAGGCTGTGTGCATGCATCTTGCGGCACTCTTTTCACTGCTGCTTTGGAGGCTGGCCGTTCTGCAGCTATGCCTGATGCTTCGCGTCACAACACCTGACTGTACTGTGTTCGCCTTGGTTGATGTCAGCTGGGACATGTGTCAGGGCAAACACAGTGCGGAGCCAGGTGTTGTGAAGCAAGCATCACGCACACCTGCAGGGCTGCAGAGGTGTCCAGTCCTCATCATGTCTCACTACTTACTGCTGCTGTCAGTGTATGCAACTTTGCTCCATGTTGGTGCACTGCCTGGCCATGCTGGTGACTGTACACCTTCCGCAACGTTGCACTGACATACTCGCTGGCTTGCTGCTGCTGCTGCTGCTGCTGATGATGATGATGATGATGATGATGTACCTTTCTCGTGCAGCTGGGCTTCACTCTGTCTGTCTGTCTGTCTGTCTGTCTGTCTGTCTGTCTGTCTGTGTACTCACATACCTGCTGGCTTGCTGCTGCTGCTGCCGCTGTATCTCACTCTTGCAGCTGGGCTTCACTCTGTCTGTCTACTACCTGGCTGTGTGGGTGGGCTGTGTACTGACATGCCTGCTGCCTTGCTGCTGCTGCTGCTGCGGTACCTCTGCTCCTGCAGCTGGGCTTGCACCTTGTACGACTGAGCACTGACATGCCTGCTGCTGCTGCTGTACCTTTCTCTTGCAGCTTGGCTTCACTCTGTCTATCTACTACCTGGCTGTGTGGGTGGGCTGTGGCCTCACCGTCTGGAGGGCACTGGGCATCTGGTAAACCCCTGAAACCCGGGCATGCACCACAGCAAGCTGCTGCTGCTGCTGCAGCCGGTGCTGCTGCTGCTACTGGGCTGGCTGGCAGCAGCAAGCAGCGATCGTTGCACCCCTCAGGCATCAGCTGTTGTGACGATAAGGTGGTGAGCACGAGACCTGAATGGATGCCAGCAATCTCGTAGCTCCAGCAGCTGAGGGCGAAGTGGTTGGGATGGAGCTGTGGCTTTGTAGCTTTGGTTTGTGCAGATGCTGCTGGCTGAGGCTGGTACAGCAGCAGCGTTGCGGCATGGGAATGCAGCTGCTGGCTGCTGGTGGTGCTGCATATGCAGCTTTGCCTGGTGGCATGGCATACAGTGCGGTGCGGCACAAGCAGCGGGTGTTGGTTTTGTGGCGGCTGCGGTGGGACATGGGGGAGTTCGGGTGCGGCTTGCGGCTGCAGCAGGAGTGGCGGTGACTGCTGCGAAGTGTGAGGTGCAGTGTGCTGGCAGCTTGTTTGTTTACCTTGAGCGGCATCTGCGCTGCAGATGGTGGGAGGCGACAGTGTTGTGAAGGATTGTGCGTTTACGTGCAAGTGTTCTGTTGTGGTGAGCAGCTGCGACACAGCGCTGTGAGAGCTGCATACTGTTTTGGCAGTGGCACGCCTATGCGCGGGCTGCAGTAACTTGAGTTGCCCTGCGTGGCTACAGCCGCTGTGCTGTCTCAAACGCAACGGCCCCTGTGAGAAGCGCTGGACGTTTGTTGGCAGCAGTGGGGCGACCAGCGGTCAAGCATCATCATTGTCATGATGCATTGGGTGCACATGGGGTGCATGCTGATGCTTTCGGCGTGATATTTTGATGAAGATGCATCGCAGATGGCGTGTTCCTGCTCATGCATCTTCTCAAGAGCGACTTGGTGGTGTGGCCCTGAGTCTGTAGTACAGACTCTGCCAGCCAATGGCTTTCGCGCATTGCTGGACCAGCCTGCGATTGGCAGGTTTGTCTGCAGTCATCACTGATGACGGTCACTGTGCTGCGTTGATGGGCGTTTGGCGTCATGTGTAACCAAGTTGAGTTTCCATGTACAGGCGAGTTAGCTGGCGGCGCCGCATTGGTGGAACAGATCACGCTGAATGCAGAGCACTGCACACACTCCCTACGGACGTAACCCCAGTTTCACTAGGCTACGAACCAGGCTAGGAATGGGAATGTCAGGCTGATAATGGTGTTTACCAGGCTGGGGGCCGCAGATAACTAACTGTGAGATTCCTATGCTGATAAAGTTACCCTGTTTCCGCCTAGTACGGAGTTGGGATGTTCTGCTAATGGGTGGTGAAGCCTGTAGAAGATACTATGCGGCGATTATCTAGCATGAACAATTGGAAACTTGGTACAGGTAGTACTAAGATAGCTGCAGCGGTGCTCGGCTCAGCCAATGTAACACACCGATTTTCCTTTGAAGCCAGTTACACCATTTTCACTGCCCGCACCCTTACAGACAACCTTGACTTAAAATGAAAAGCGATATATATGCACAGTTAGTGCCCAGTGCTGCCCATGCATATT
>CADDIJ020001334.1:0-13312 GCA_902809745.2 Tetradesmus lagerheimii | reverse complement strand
TCCAAAGTACGTGAAAGTACGTACTAGTACGCGTATTGGGGAGTACGTGGCTTTAGTACGTGGTCTCTGCCTTGCAGTCACACGTACTGCCTTGTCACTCACATGTTAGACCACCAAGAGGCATCCTAGAGGGCCTACGCCATAGTGTAGGCATCTTATATATATTACGTACGCAGTTTGAAACCCTGTCGCACACCAATTGACACAGCATGAGCGCCGACTCGCCAATTGTGGTTGATGAGCTCAGCAGCAACCCAACAGACCACTTCAAGGTCCTAGAAACGCTCAATCACGGCCAAAAGCACTTTAAGTGCAACTAATGCAACCTCCAATTCAAGGGCACAGGCACTCGCTGTTATGTGCACCTGACTGGTGAAGGCAGCGGTGTTTCAGCCTGCACAGCAGTGCCAGAGAACGTGATCACCTGCATCAAGGCCGCCAAGACCAAGAAGCAGGCAGACAGCAACAGAAAGCGTCAGGCTTCAGAAGCTGCTGCAGAAAGCAAGTGCCAGCGACGTGAGAGTGTGCCAGGCGGCAGCAGCTCAGTGCCAACTGGCAGCGGTGGCTCCGTTCGCTCCAGCCAGGTGAGGCTTGCAATCAAGCCTGGGACTGCAGCGTTTGCTGTCTGCTGTTACAGCAGGTTGTTATGTTCTGTTGCCGTGGAATTGGAATGCATGGCCCATTATTGCTGCCACTGCTGACCACCATTGCTGCCGCTGCTGCTGCTCCTGCCCGCTGCTGTGGCTGCTGCCCACCAGATTGGCAAGGCTTTTGCCCGCGCTGACAAACAGGCTATTGACAGGGCCCTGGCTGACTTCATTTTTGCAGAAGGCCTGCCCCTTCGCACAGTGCAGAGCCCCTTCCTGCGCCAGTTCATTCAGGCAGTCCAGAAGGCGCCTGCCCCCTACACTCCACCTGCCTACAACACCCTGCGCACCAGCCTGCTGGATGATGCCAAGAAGCGCGTCACAGAGAGCTTGCGGCCCTGGGAGCAGCGGCTGCAGGAAACAGGCGGCACCTTGTGCTCTGATGGCTGGAGTGATGCCGCAAACAGGCCCCTGCTGAACGTGCTGGCGGTGAACCCCAAGGGCGCCAAGTTCCTGACAGCAGTGAACACCAGCGGCACTGTCAAGTCTGCTGAGTTCATTGCTGCATGCCTCATGGAGGCTATTGAGGAGCTGGGCCCTGACAATGTGGTGCAGGTGAGATGCAAAGCAGCTGGGCCATGCCTCAAGCAGCAGATGCAGTGTGCAGGTGCGGCAGGAGAAGCGGAACTGGCAGTGCACAGACAAAATTGGTTCCCTTGTCAGGCAACCTACAACTTGTGCACCAGGTTTCAGTACGAAGGCAACTCAATGCTGCTGCTACTGCTGTTGCACTGCTGCTACTGCTGTCATTTTGCTGCTGCTGCTGCTGTTGTGTGCATGCACAGGTTGTCACTGACAACGCGCAGGCCTGCCGTGCAGCTGGTGCCCTTATTGAAGCACAGCACCCTCACATCACGTGGTCGCCCTGTGTGGCACACGTGTGCGACCTGGCGCTGGAGGGCATCTTTGCCCTGTCCTACTTCAAGGAGGTGCACAGCAACACCAAGGGCTTTGTGGGCTTCATCAACAACCACCACCCCACCCTGGCAGCATGGCGGCAGCACCAGGCAAATGCAGAGGGCAGTGTGCTGCAGCTCATCAAGCCTGGTGAGACCAGGTTTGCGTCAGCACTGCTGATGATTGAGCGCACCATCAAGGTCAAGGCCAAGCTGCAGCAGTTTGTGGTGTCCGACAACTGGAACAACGCCATCGCCACCATGAAGGCCGCCGACAAGGTGCGGCAGTGTTGGAAATCTTGCAGAGCTGTTAACTGCACATTGCCTGCCCCCTTCTCACAGGATATAGGGTGACGCTGATGAACCCTGGTGCATGGCAGCCGTGATGCTGCTGACTTGGCCTTATGCTGCCGCACATTGTTGCATACCGCATGCAGCACACCTGCACATGGCTGCACAAGTGCCCTTGTGAGAAGTGTTGACCTCACACCTGACAGCATTTGTGGTGCAACAATGCTCATGTGCCACTGCCTTTGCATTCCAGGACACCGCTAACACCTACAAGGACATCATCCTGAGCGCTGCGCACTTGACAGCAGCTGAGCAGGCGTTTACTGTGTGCGAGCCTATCCTGCGGCTGCTGCGCTTTGCTGATGGAGATGTGCCAAGCAGCGGCAAGATCCACTACTACGCCTACAAGGTGCAGCAGCGGCTGCAGGAGGTGCAGCTGGATGATGAGGTCATGGATGAGGGGCAGGACATTTGGACGCAGCGGTGGGAGTACATGAGCAGCCCGCTGCATGGTGCAGCCTACTGCCTCGACCCTGAGTTCCTGACAGATGAGGGGATGGACCTGGGCAACAACAGGGATGCATGTGTGTCTGACCTGCTGAAGATGATCAACAAGCTGGTGGCAGTGTCTGATAGGCAGGCTGTGCGGTTGTCATATGCTGCCTTTCGCAGCAAGGAGGGGCTGTTTGGCGAAGCAGAGGCGCATGCTGATGCTGCTGTGATGCCAGCGCACCAGTGGTGGAGCATATATGGTGCAGACCACCCCCAGCTGCAGAAGCTGGCCATCACCCTGTTGTCTCAGGTGTCAAATGCATGCTCATGTGAGCGCAATTGGTCCTCATATGATTTCATTCACAACAGGCGGCGCAACAGGCTCACACCTGCACGTGCGCGTGACCTAGTGTTTGTGTTCACTAATGGCAGGCTTGTGCGGAAGATGGCTGTCGGGGAGGAGGGGTTCATTGGGTGGGATGAGGAAGAGGAGATGGAGGGGAGTGGCAGCGAGGGTGAGGGAGAGGAGGGAGAGGAGGGAGAGGAGGGGGGTGAAGGTGAGGGTGAGGCCGAGGGGGTGAGGGTGAGGGAGAGGAGGGAGAGGAGGGGGGCAGCTGTGAGGTTGAGGGGTGAGGGCAACGTGTAGCTGTGTAACCACAAGCACCAGCCTGGCTTTTAGGGGAGTTCCCACAGTACAGCGTACTTTGCACCGTACTACAGCGTACTCTGTCTCAGCCGCCACGTACTCTAGCGTACTACGCACTACGTACTACGTACTGATGAACCCTGGCTGTAGCAGCCTGCATTGCAGGAGCACCTAGCACGTGCTAGCGTGGCCTAGGCATGCTACCACTACTAAGTCAGCGCCAGACTTGTGTTGGGCTTGCTGCTCGACGTGGCCCAGATGGGCCTGCGTGCTGGCTGCCAGCTGTGACGTGATGTGCAGCAGGAGCTTATCAGCCAGGCGCCCACAACCCACGGCATGTGAATCAAGCAAGGCGATAGCGCCGAGCAAGCAATAGCCGCCTGCCGGCTTGCACAACCACTGGATAAGCAAACATGCTGGCAGCAACCATCATGCATGAAGAATGTACAAAGATGGCAGCACAAGAGGACGACGGCGTTGCCCAACCACAACATATCTACTGCTCAGACTCCTCCTCAGACTCCTCCCAGTCCTCATCGTTTGACACTTCACTCTCAGCAGCATCAGCCTCCACACCCTGCAGCGCAGCCTCTGCTGCCTCTAGTGCAGCCTCTAGTGCAGCCTCTTGCTCTGCAGCCGTCATCTCAACGTTATTGCCCGCAGCAGCCTCCTCTGCTGCCAGTGCAGCCTGCTGCTGCTGCTGCTGCTGCTGCTGTGTGCGTGCCTTCTTGGGGGCCGGGTAAGCAAAGGGGTTCTCCTTCTCCTCCTCCTCCATCACCTCCTGCACCGTTGTGTCTGCCTGCTCACTTGCAGCTGCCTTGCCCTGCGCTGCAGCCTCCTTGGCGCCCGCCTCTGGCCACTGCTTCCAGTAGTTCTGTGCCTCCTTGGGGGGGCCAATTTTGACGGACTGGTTCACTACACGGCCTCGGCTGCTGCGGCTCTTGGGAAAAGGCACAATTGATGTGTTGGCAGGCTTCTGAGCAGTGGCAGCGGCAGCAGCGTTGTCAGCCTTCTTCTGCTGGCGCTGCTTGGTGGCCTCAACCTCGCGGAGTGCCTGCGTGCACGCGTGTGTGTAGGTTGGGGTGTGGGTGGGTGTGGGTGTGCCACACACGGTGTGTGTTTGTGTGTGTGTGTGGGGGGGCACACATGAGTGGGTGGGTGGGTTTGTGTATGTGCATGTGTGCCACACATGCACCGTGCGCATATGTGAAGCACAACTCAGCGCAAATAGAGGCATTGTCAGCTTTCATGCAGAAGCCTGCCAAGTGCCCATGGACTTCTGCTGCTGCCAAGTGCCCATTGAGTCTGTTGCTGCCTCACAGTCTGCCCCACAGCCCCGCACGCCGCACCTGGGCCTTGGCTGCACTCCTAGTGGGACAATATGCAGCTACACAACACGGTAACAGTCGCGCACTAGGCCTACACGGTGATTACGGCCAAGTGGAATCATGACTTGCATGCAAGCGATGCAGACTGGCAGCCTTGACTGTAAGCACCTACCTGCGCTGAGGCACCCGTGCTGTCGCTGCTGCATTCAGTCTGTGGCAGCTTGCCGTCCAGGAAAGCCTGCACCACATCACATGTATGGCAGGTAAAACAGCGGGAGGGGCAGCAGGAGGGCAGGGGCGGCCCAAATGAGTGCCGGTGTGTCACACATGCTGCAGGCGCACATGCTGCTAGGTACCATACAAGCAATCAAAAATGCTTGTGAATTCACCTGGCCCCACTTCTCCACCCATGCTGCAGCCATGACCTGCTCCTTGGCGAGCCAGCTCTCTGAGTAAGTGGTCCCGAGCTTCCCGCTCTCCACAGCCCAGGACGCCCAGGCGCACGTTGGCCATGTACCTGGTGCGAATATGTGTGTGACAGGGGAGGGAGGGAGACGAAGGGTCTGGAGGGCATGCTTGTGTCAGTGTGCATGCAAGTGTGTGTGTGTGTCCGGGAGGGGAGACATGTGTCACACGCACACACACAGACAGGCTGTAATGGTCAAGGGACAAATGCTAGCACGATGCCGGAATAACACCCAACTCGGACTGTTACACATGCACTTCATTTCTGCACGGCTGAGCCAGTCATGGTGGCGGTGTGTGTCGTGGGCAAGGAGAGGCAGAAGGGTGGGTGGGTGGGGTGGGGAAAGCAGAAAGTGTGTGTGTGTGGTGGGAGGATCGTATCATCATCAGCACAAAACACATGTCATGGCTGTGCCCAGGCCACTCACGCAGACAGCTTGCCCTTCATCGCTGACACGTCCACCTGGTAGCCACTGCAGTGGCCGTGGACCTTGGCCAAGGGCCTCATCGCCGAGCTGATGCCACGCTACAGCAACGGCGCCTACATGTCGCAGAAGGACGAGCAGCACAGGGATAAGGTGTCCAAGTGGTATGACGCTGTCTTGCGCATCATTCAGGCACGGTGCTCTGCCAGCTGGACAAAACTTACGTTGAACATTATGTCTTCCAGTTGTGTCGTATCCACAGCAGACCGTGAGGTACAACCTTTTGAACAGCAGACACCTAAACAGCAGTAGAGCGCATCACCTGCTGTGCAGAACTATGCACAGGTAGCAACAGCAGATAGTTTTGTGTCTTTGTGCTGCTGCAGGTGCCGCAAAGTGGCCACAAATCTCAACGGAACCTGCAGCACGGGCACTAACTGCATAATCAATGAGCAATGTGCACTCAAGGCAGATGAATCAGGAGAAGGAGTCTGCCAGGGTGGCGCGCGAGTATGGAAAAAGGGTCACAATGTCTAAATGGTCTACTGTTGGTGACTTCAAACTGATTGCCAACCACATGTGAAGCTTCTGAAAATCCGTTATAGCAGCTCATCTGGTAACATTGACGATAATGCCTTGCCAACAGTGTGTTTTCTTGTGTGAGACTTCTGTATCATCTGAATGCTTGTAGCTGTTTCCTAGCAAAGGGCTGTCTACAGTGTTTCGTAGGGCCATGTGCATCCACACCTAACGGCGTTTGCAACTGAAGCAGTACGCCTTGACATTTTGCAAGTCAACGGCATCTACATCCATGCGTGCACTCGGGGCTCATCCATCATTGTGTTGTTTGTGCTACCGCGTATACCGCTGGCTTACTGCTGTACAGTACAAAGTCGTGCGATCCAGAGAATTGCTTCGAGTCGGTTACATGCAATACCACTTCCGGCGCATGCGACATCAAAACGCCAAAGGACTGCAGCGCCTTAAACACTTTTTGCGCCCTGGGCGTGTGCCTAGTCAGCAACAACAGCTGTGTCCCGGAGCCAAGAAACACTGGCCTTGCCTGTGACGATGGCTTATTCTGCACAGTGAACACAAGTGAGGCTCACACAAGTATCTGGCAGTCCGGCCACAGCTGTGACAAGTGCTCTTGATGTTGCTACGCTTCCTCCAGAGCAAGCTACTGTTTTATATCCATGACACAGCATCAAATAGGCATCCTTGAACTGTTTTGGGCATGGTGCTGCGGCATGCCTTGAAGAAATTCTATACATTATAGGCTTGCAGCTTGACAGTCATGTTGCAGTCACAACCAATGCTGGTGGCATCATTTACACACCATGTAGACATATTGGCACTTGTTTTTGTGTTACCCTGTGTGTTGCTAGCTGATTGCAACAATCGTCGTCCGCACAGATTGCAGTGCACTGCCTATCAAACTCTACCTTGCTGCAACAAAAGTCAACTCCTGCCCTGTGGCTTTGATTTGTATGTCGTCTGCAGCCTGCTCCGATGGAATATGCACAAATCCTAGCCCCAGGGACTGCGGCAACGCTACCACATGTGACATTGCATCCTGTCGGGAGGTGAGCCTATACTACCCTTATTTGCGAGGTAAAGGGACACTGTCGTCAGGAGCACTTTGGTGTGACATGCCAGCCTTGCTAATGTAGTGACCTCAAGCTTTCATATGGGGTGTGTCCTGTGTGTGCAGATTCAGCTCTGAATCTTGGTGGAGCAGCTCGAAGTGTGTTGCATTTGCCGCATATTTAATTCAGTCCATGTCACCCATAGGCTCAATGAGGCAGGACAAGTGATCCTGATGCAGCCAATTTCATGTTTGTTTGTCTTCTAGAAAACCCCATCAACTGTCGTGTTCAAATGTCTTGGCAATGTCTGCAGGCTGTCGGCAACTCCTCAGCGCAATGTGTCAACACTGAAAAGACTTGTGATAACACCAACAACACTGGGACTTGCTTTGAATCAGTGTGCAGTCCTGGCTCAGACACGTGCTCAACCAACATCATCGCGGTCAACAGCTCGTGCACTGTAGGCGTCAATACAACTGCAGGTTGCACAGGTTCCTGTTCCTCGAATGGAACCTGCATCGTCACATGCCCTTGTGAGTACTGGGTTACGTGCAGCTCCCATGATGCTTTGTTGTTTTCTGCCCACACGATGAACAGCAGTGTGATGATTGGTGGTAGCTGGATGATCCACCAGGTTGTATAGCTCAGCTGTTGAAGGATGGGCTGCAGCAAGGGCTGATCTTAGACAGCACAATCAACGCCTGCTGTTTGGATTTTGGTTCAGTGAGCGCTGTCTTCAACTGCTAGCACACCAACAGTAAGTGCCCATCAGGAAGGTGAGCTGCTGAACAAAACAGGAGGCTGCCTGGAATTTGAGCCTTGAACAATATTAACGAATAAATCCACAAGTATCCAACATGGGCGTCATGGCATTGCAGCAAATCAGAGTGCTGCACTTCTTTGTTTGTAATAATAATAATAATCAATCCTTGTAAGCCATACCTTTCGGCATCGGCAACCGCGCCTCACCCACTGGGGAGGCGGAAAGCAGACTGATTATGCTCTCTATTTTCGGTGTAAGGTGGACCACCCAGACCCTTACACCCCTTACTAGGCAGCATGTGGGAATCACCCCATACGGTGGACTGCATACCTAGCAGGGCCGGTGTGTATATAGCCAGCAATCGACGGAGTCCTGCGGAGAGTCGCGAGGACATTAGCAGCATCCTTCCTTCGGCTTTCGCCGACTGTATCCCTGAGTCCAGGGACATACTGCTTAGGCTCAGAATCGAACCTGCAACCTTTCGGCCACTGTTCGTCCGTCATCACCACTACGCCACTTCTTTGTTTGTAACCTCATCAATTCCTCTTTGTTTGTGTCATGATCTCAGTTCACACTGACCTCAGCCTGCCAAAAAGTATGGCGAGGTATGATAAAAATTGTTTTAGCTGGCATTGATGTGTCTGCGGTCCTGTGTGCTTGGTTTGTCATGCTGCATAGCAAGGATCTAGCTTGTGCATGCGGTCGCGAGACAGCTTTTGAACCATGTGCAGACACATTGAGGGCACCCTGGTGAATGATGCTGAGTCTGGCAGTCGGTCAATGTGTGAGCAAACAAGCATGCAAGCCACTACCTGTAATGTCCATCGGCTGGGTTTTTCTAGGGTTGCACCAAACGTTCCTTTTGGGTTTCATTTTTTGTGTGAGTTGTAAGCTGCAAGAGAGCCTCGCACCTGTGGGTGACGTATGTGTGCCAATCACAGTATGCTTCAGCATGCAATGACTGGTTGAAACCGTCCTAATATATTTGGGGGTAGCCTTAGTTACTACACCCTCAGTTTTAGTAGCATGAATGGATGGGTAGCATGTTGATGATGCCAACCAGCAGTTACTTGCTTTCAGGTGCTGTTCATCAGGCACCCTTCAGATTGTTGTATCCCAGCAGTATGCCAAATCAAAAATGTTTCTGCCAAAGTATCAGTACCGCCGTCACATATGCCATGCAGTATATAACAAGCAGTCGCTGCTCATTACCACATGAGTGCATTTTCAAGATGCATTGGCATGTTGCAGCTGTGCTGGTATTCCCCTGTAAGGAAAAATGGGTACTGGCACATGAATTCAACTGCCTCTCCAGATTGCATAAATCATGATCAACCTAAGCAACTTTCATATGCGTCCTGCTGTTCATCGCAGCCTGCATCAACAATGGGGACTGCGCATCGCTGAATACCCCATGCAAAGATGGTGTATGCACAGCCGGCTCATGTGTACAGGTCAACAAGGCCAGTGGAACCGTCTGCAGCGACGGCAAGAACTGCACCACTGGCGACAGTGAGTATGCATAGTGCCTGCACACCCCACAGCAAGTTGCAGGAGCGCTGTAAAAGGGTGATATTCAGCGTCGTATAAGCATTGCATGCATGTGTTCAACAGGCTGTGCAGTGGCCTGCGCTGCAACCATCAGCATAGCGAACGCTGTCTTGTGTGACATGGCACATGCCGTGCAGTGCATTGTTCTGCCGGATGTCGGGACAGACGTTGGGGGCGGCCCTGGCAGGAGCGGCAGTGCAGCTCATGTGACAGAGTCAGTCAGCGCAGTTGCACACATTACTTGTCGGTACCCATGTCCATACTGTGGTGCAATGGCACAAGCAGCTGCCTCTTGATCTATGTCTGTGGTGCGCGCTGGCTGCTTAAGCAATGCTGTCCTGCTGCCTCCCTTGCTGTGGACGCTGCTGCTGAACAGCCTGCCAGAGTGGTGTGTGTACGGGTACCAACATAACGTGTGGTGCAGTCAACCAGTGTCAGGTGTCCCTGGGATGCCAAGAAGTGAGTGCGCAGCCCCCCCCTCCCTACCCCTCGCGCCGGCAGTCAGTGTGCAGCTAGGCACACACCTTTTGTACTGCAAGCCGCACCATCTCTGCATCTGCATACTAGCAGCACAGCCACATTCAAATGCTGCCGGACTAGACCAGCCTTCAATCAGCTGCTAAACTGCCTGAGCTCATGCGCCCTGTGGTTGTCTGAGCTTTCACTGCCAGGAGCAGTCGCTGCTCCAACTAGCATGATGGTGGCAACTGCTGCTGTCCAAAAGCCACTGGTCGGTCTTTGGTGCAACACTAGAGTTCAGGGTGTTGCTCCAACAACAGCTAATTGAGCCATGATGGTTCATGTCTGCACTGCCTGCTGCTGCCTGTAGTCCACTGGCTTATGTGGGGTGCAGAACAAGACCGGAGGGCCATGTAATGACACCCTCCTGTGTACAGAGAATGATGGTAAGCGCAGTCAGCAAAGATAACATGGACCATAGTTGTGCTGATGCACCGGCACTGGCTGCAAAGCAGCACGGAAGTCAGCACCAGCACTGCAGTACACATTGCCTCTCAGGATGCGTGGTAATGTATGACCAAAGTTTATGAGTTGACTAAGCAGCATATAACAGAGTACAACCATGCTCTGCAGGTTGTGCACCAAGTGTGTGTGTAGCACTATCACGAGTACACAGTGGTACGGCACTAGCCTGCATCCTTGACACATGTTGCTGCCCTCCCCTGCACCAATCACTTGGTTGTCATGTTGACTTCACTACGCGGTGAAAACAGTTGTTTGACTCGTGTAGGGTTTTTTGTACCTTGCATAGGCGCCACTGTCGTCATGATGTGTATCCAGTGCACATGCTGTGCATGCGCTGGGTGTCACTGAAACTTGATATGCATACTGTAGGCGGCATCTTTGCGCATGCATCGATTGTCTTATCTATTGCGTATTTCTTGGTGACTGACACCATGCTATGTTTCACTGCCATCTGTACAGTCTGCGGCAACGGCAACGGAATATGCGCGGGCACCCCCAAAACCTGCACGGCTCCCCCAGGCACCTGCTTGCTGAATGGAACGTGCAACGCTGTAAGTTCTCCAAATCTGGCTGCAAGTGCACGCCATGTGCAGCAATGCATCAAGCATGTATGCATTCTTTCACTTAGCAAGGCCATCACGAGGCGCAGGTCTAGGCAGCTGGAATCGGCAATGTTGCTGCGCATGAACTCATTGTTTGATTATAACACATGACATCACAAGTTTCAGCACAGGTTTGCCCGCAGCTGTTGCTCATGGACCAGGCATGTTCCTGAGAGTAGCACGTGATGGCTCTGTGTCCTGCTTTTCCTGTTTGTCCTATCTGCAGGGAACTGGCAACTGCACTTTCCCCCCTAAAACCTCAGGCAGCTGCAGTGTGGGCATCAGCCCATAATGCACAGGCTCTTGCAGCAGTACAGGCACCTGCAAGCCAACCTGCCGTGAATGTGAGTGCCAGCAGATGCGATCTGAGAACATTAGTTTGTTGGTTTGAAGACAGGCGTAACAGCTGGACACAACAGCTGCCACCCAGAGCCATTGATGGTGGCGCAGCATAAGCCCGTGTAAACATGATGCGCGACTTGCAGACAGCGCAATCACTCATGATCAGAGTCTGTTGCTGTTCCAGAGTATGTATTTTCATCAGCAGGTTAGCCCTTCAGCCGACATAATGTAATCCGCAGCAGGCATAGTTCAGTGTTACCGACTCATGCTCTCACCTGTGCCGCCTTGTTGCGTCTACGGTTTAATCACTAACTTTCTGCATGTCACTGCTGCCCGCTGTTGAGATGTGCAGACCAGTGCAATGCCTTGACAAATGGGACCGCCTGTCCAAATGGAACATGCTGCTGTGATGATCTTAGAGACACTCCGACCCCCGACACGAACACAGGCGCGGTGTGCGTGCCGCGCATTACTGCAGCCGACACCGACTGCAAGTTAACGTGCCGGAACAGATTCTGCAAGAACCAGGGCCTTGCAAGAAACCCCGCCTGGACATGTGCATGCATTCAGGGAGCCGGTGGTGGCAGTGCGTGCAAAAATATAGGGGCAGGAGGGCTCATATGCGAAGGCACTGGTGAGTGGTGCAGACTGTAGGGTGTGCACATACCTGCAAGGTCGTAATTCGGGTTTTGTGGTTCTTGATGATGCACGGTGCGATTTCTGGGGAGGTATAAATAAAGTAGCCTGCGTGTGCAAGGTAGTGATTTGGGTTTCTGGGTTCTCGTTGATTCACTGTGTAGCTTTTGGAGAGATGTGAACAAATTAACCCTGCATGTGAACAGGGTGTAATGCTGTGTATCCATTGCACATACTTTCATGCAAGATCACACCCACATACATCACCAACATGCCGCACATGCCAATTACAAACACAGCTGCAGCATGCTTATGCATCAACCTTTGGTGGTAACAATGCATATAAATGATCAACAAAAATGGAACTACAGCAATTTCTGCAATGGATAAGGGTGCTCTCCTTTCAGTTGTATTCAAAATGAAAGCAGAACCCCCTTATTTTGTGATGGCATGCATATTCAATGGACCACCAGCCACTATTTGGAGGCAAGCCTTGCAGATGACCCCCTCGAACATTATCGTGGAAGCCGTTTTAGACAGTACATCTCCAATTTGTTTAAGAAGAAAGAAGAAGAGGGGTTACAGGGTGTGTTCAAGCGGCTACGCCGCAACGGACACCAGCTAGAAAAAGGATGCTGCGAACAGCTCAGCTCAGACTGTCACTCAAAGGGAGGCTGAACCCCAGAAAAACAGCCCCTGTGTGAGAGGCATGACATTTGGTGTGCAAGCACAACCGTCTTTCTCATCACACGCAATGTTGGTGTATCAGAGGGTATCTGATCATGAAAGCAGTAGTCTAAGCAGTGTCAGTGACAGCAATCTATACATTTTGCAGTACAGGCGGCAGGCTGAGCTCGGGCGTCTAACACTAGCTCAAGAAAAGCAGGTCGGACTCAAGGCAGCTGATGGAATATGCAAGCAGAGGGCCGACCAGCTGCTGAGGGTGTGACATCTCTGCATTCCAGCAGTTATGCAGTGACCCACAACATCCACCCAAAAAAGGACTGGCCGCCTCTGGCGGAGATGGTTGTTGAGCATGAATAAAAGCAAGCAAGTACATGCATACACAGGCTGTCATCTGCGAACCACACGTAAGCCATTGCCACACAACACTGTGTGCCAAGCAATGAACGGCTGACACGTGAGCAGTTGAATCCTGACCGCTATCAAGAAGAAGAAGAAGAGGGGTTACAGGGTGTGTTCAAGCGGCTACGCCGCAACGGACACCAGCTAGAAAAAGGATGCTTCGAACAGCTCAGCTCAGACTGTCACTCAAAAGGAGGCTGAACCCCAGAAAAACAGCCCCTGTGTGAGAGGCATGACATTTGGTGTGCAAGCACAACCGTCTTTCTCATCACACACAATGTTGGTGTATCAGAGGGTATCTGATCATGAAAGCAGTAGTCTAAGCAGTGTCAGTGACAGCAATCTATACATTTTGCAGTACAGGCGGCGGGCTGAGCTCGGGCGTCTAACACTAGCTCAAGAAAAGCAGGTCGGACTCAAGGCAGCTGATGGAATATGCAAGCAGAGGGCCGACCAGCTGCTGAGGGTGTGACATCTCTGCATTCCAGCAGTTATGCAGTGACCCACAACATCCACCCAAAAAAAAAAGGACTGGCCGCCTCTGGCGGAGATGGTTGTTGAGCATGAAT